>CAWUFW010020135.1:0-161522 GCA_963921515.1 Calotriton arnoldi
TTTACAGACTTTTCCACCTACTCAGAAGCTGCTATTTTGACCGATTTCGGGCAGGAAAATGACTCTAAACACACTTATTTTAGTTCCAAAAGTGATAATTCATGTGCAATAGTTATTTACAGTCAAAAGATTAAACATTAAAAAATCACCATTCCTGACCATCTGGAGAAAGTTTGACAGGTCCGGGGTCATCGTTTTTCATCAGAAAATTGATTTTTTGGACTGTACAAAAAATGATTCAAAATGTCAATTGGATCCTGCCTCATGTTGAATAACCAAGTTTAAGGCCTCACAGTGACTAATATTGCCATTTTACAGACTTTTCTTCCTCCTCAGAAGCTTCTATTTTGACCGATTTCGGGCAGGAAAATGACTCTAAACACACTTACTTTAGTTCCAAAAGTGATAATTCATATGCAATAGTTATTTACAGTAAAAGATGAAACATTAAAAAATCACCATTCCTGAGCATCTGGAGAAAGTTTGACAGGTCCGGGGTAATAGTTTTTCATCAGAAAATTGATCTTTTGGACTGTACAAAAAATGATTCAAAATGTCAATTGGATCGTGCCTCATGTTGAATAACCACTTTTTAAAGCCTCACAGTGACCAAAATTGCCACTTATACAGACTTTTCTTCCTACTCAGAATCTTCTATTTTGACCAATTTCGGGCAGGAAAATGACTCTAAACACACTTATTTTAGTTCCAAAAGTGATAATTCATATGCAATAGTTATTTACAGTAAAAAGATTAAACATTAAAAAATCACCATTCCTGACCATCTGGAGAAAGTTTGACAGGTCCTGAGTCATCGTTTTTCATCAGAAAATTGATTTTTTGGACTGTACAAAAAATGATTCAAAATGTCGAGTGGATTGTGCCTCATGTTGAATAACTGCTTTTTAAGGTCTCATAGTGACCAAAATTGCCATTTTTACAGACTTTTCCACCTACTCAGAAGCTGCTATTTTGACTGATTTCGGGCAGGAAAACTACTCTAAACACACTTATTTTAGTTCCAAAAGTGATAATTCATATGCAATAGTTTTTTACAGTCCAAAGATTAAACATTAAAAAATCACCATTCCTGACCATCTGGAGAAAGTTTGACAGGTCCGGGGTAATAGTTTTTCATCAGAAAATTGATCTTTTGGCCTGTACAAAAAATGATTCAAAATGTCAATTGGATCGTGCCTCATGTTGAATAACCACTTTTTAAAGCCTCACAGTGACCAAAATTGCCATTTTTACAGACTTTTCCACCTACTCAGAAGCTGCTATTTTGACCGATTTCGGGCAGGAAAATGACTCTAAACACACTTATTTTAGTTCCAAAAGTGATAATTCATATCCAACAGTTATTTACAGTCAAAAGATTAAACATTAAAAAATCACCATTGCTGACCATCTGGAGAAAGTTTGACAGGTCCGGGGTCATCGTTTTTCATCAGAAAATTGATTTTTTGGACTGTACAAAAAATTATTCAAAATGTCAATTGGATCGTGCCTCATGTTGAATAGCCACTTTTTAAAGCCTCACAGTGACCAAAATTGCCACTTATACAGACTTTTCTTCCTACTCAGAATCTTCTATTTTGACCAATTTCGGGCAGGAAAATGACTCTAAACACACTTATTTTAGTTCCAAAAGTGATAATTCATGTGCAATAGTTATTTACAGACAAAAGATTAAACATTAAAAAATCACCATTCCTGACCATCTGGAGAAAGTTCGACAGGTCCGGTGTCATCGTTTTTCATCAGAAAATTGATTTTTGGGACTGTACAAAAAATGATTCAAAATGTCAATTGGATCGTGCCTCATGTTGAATAACCACTTTTTAAAGCCTCACAGTGACCAAAATTGCCATTTTTACAGACTTTTCCACCTACTCAGAAGCTGCTATTTTGACCGATTTCGGGCAGGAAAATGACTCTAAACACACTTATTTTAGTTCCAAAATTGATAATTCATATCCAATAGTTATTTACAGTCAAAAGATTAAACATTAAAAAATCACCATTACTGACCATCTGGAGAAAGTTTGACAGGTCCGGGGTCATCGTTTTTCATCAGAAAATTGATTTTTTGGACTGTACAAAAAATTATTCAAAATGTCAATTGGATCGTGCCTCATGTTGAATAACCACTTTTTAAAGCCTCACAGTGACCAAAATTGCCATTTTTACAGACTTTTCCTCCTACTCAGAAGCTTCTATTTTGACCGATTTCGGGCAGGAAAATGACTCTAAACACACTTATTTTAGTTCCAAAAGTGATAATTCATATGCAATAGTTATTTACAGTCAAAAGATTAAACATTAAAAAATCACCATTCCTGACCATCTGGAGAAAGTTCGACAGGTCCGGGGTCATCGTTTTTCATCAGAAAATTGATTTTTGGGACTGTACAAAAAATGATTCAAAATGTCAATTGGATCGTGCCTCATGTTGAATAACCACTTTTTAAAGCCTCACAGTGACCAAAATTGCCATTTTTACAGACTTTTCCTCCTACTCAGAAGCTTCTATTTTGACCGATTTCGGGCAGGAAAATGACTCTAAACACACTTATTTTAGTTCCAAAAGTGATAATTCATATGCAATAGTTATTTACAGTCAAAAGATTAAACATTATAAAATCACCATTACTGACCATCTGGAGAAAGTTTGACAGGTCCGGGGTCATCGTTTTTCATCAGAAAATTGATTTTTTGGACTGTACAAAAAATGATTCAAAATGTCAATTGGATCGTGCCTCATGTTGAATAACCACTTTTTAAAGCCTCACAGTGACCAAAATTGCCATTTTTACAGACTTTTCCTCCTACTCAGAAGCTTCTATTTTGACCGATTTCGGGCAGGAAAATGACTCTAAACACACTTATTTTAGTTCCAAAAGTGATAATTCATATGCAATAGTTATTTACAGTCAAAAGATTAAACATTAAAAAATCACCATTCCTGACCATCTGGAGAAAGTTTGACAGGTCCGGGGTCATCGTTTTTCATCAGAAAATTGATTTTTGGACTGTACAAAAAATGATTCAAAATGTCAATTGGATTGTGCCTCATGTTGAATAACCACTTTTTAAGGCCTTACAGTGACCAAAATTGCCATTTTTACAGACTTTTCCTCCTACTCAGAAGCTTCTATTTTGACTGATTTCGGGCAGGAAAATGACTCTAAACACACTTATTTTAGTTCCAAAAGTGATAATTCATATGCAATAGTTATTTACAGTCAAAAGATTAAACATTAAAAAATCACCATTCCTGACCATCTGGAGAAAGTTTGACAGGTCCGGGGTCATCGTTTTTCATCAGAAAATTGATTTTTGGACTGTACAAAAAATGATTCAAAATGTCAATTGGATCGTGCCTCATGTTGAATAACCACTTTTTAAAGCCTCACAGTGACCAAAATTGCCATTTTTACAGACTTTTCCTCCTACTCAGAAGCTTCTATTTTGACCGATTTCGGGCAGGAAAATGACTCTAAACACACTTATTTTAGTTCCAAAAGTGATAATTCATATGCAATAGTTATTTACAGTCAAAAGATTAAACATTAAAAAATCACCATTACTGACCATCTGGAGAAAGTTTGACAGGTCCGGGGTCATCGTTTTTCATCAGAAAATTGATTTTTGGGACTGTACAAAAAATGATTCAAAATGTCAATTGGATCGTGCCTCATGTTGAATAACCACTTTTTAAAGCCTCACAGTGACCAAAATTGCCATTTGTACAGACTTTTCCTCCTACTCAGAAGCTTCTATTTTGACCGATTTCGGGCAGGAAAATGACTCTAAACACACTTATTTTAGTTCCAAAAGTGATAATTCATATGCAATAGTTATTTACAGTCAAAAGATTAAACATTAAAAAATCACCATTCCTGACCATCTGGAGAAAGTTTGACAGGTCCGGGGTCATCGTTTTTCATCAGAAAATTGATTTTTTGGACTGTACAAAAAATGATTCAAAATGTCAATTGGATCGTGCCTCATGTTGAATAACCACTTTTTAAGGCCTCACAGTGACCAAAATTGCCATTTTTACAGACTTTTCCTCCTACTCAGAAGCTTCTATTTTGACCGATTTCGGGCAGGAAAATGACTCTAAACACACTTATTTTAGTTCCAAAAGTGATAATTCATATGCAATAGTTATTTACAGTCAAAAGATTAAACATTAAAAAATCACCATTCCTGACCATCTGGAGAAAGTTTGACAGGTCCGGGGTCATCGTTTTTCATCAGAAAATTGATTTTTTGGACTGTACAAAAAATGATTCAAAATGTCAATTGGATTGTGCCTCATGTTGAATAACTACTTTTTAAGGCCTCACAGTGACCAAAATTGCCATTTTTACAGACTTTTCCTCCTACTCAGAAGCTTCTATTTTGACTGATTTCGGGCAGGAAAACTACTCTAAACACACTTATTTTAGTTCCAAAAGTGATAATTCATATCCAATAGTTATTTACAGTCAAAAGATTAAACATTAAAAAATCACCATTCCTGACCATCTGGAGAAAGTTTGACAGGTCCGGGGTCATCGTTTTTCATCAGAAAATTGATTTTTTGGACTGTACAAAAAATGATTCAAAATGTCAATTGGATCCTGCCTCATGTTGAATAACCAAGTTTTAAGGCCTCACAGTGACCAATATTGCCATTTTTACAGACTTTTCTTCCTCCTCAGAAGCTTCTATTTTGACCGATTTCGGGCAGGAAAATGACTCTAAACACACTTATTTTAGTTCCAGAAGTGATAATTCATATGCAATAGTTTTTTACAGTCCAAAGATTAAACATTAAAAAATCACCATTCCTGACCATCTGGAGAAAGTTTGACAGGTCCGGGGTAATAGTTTTTCATCAGAAAATTGATCTTTTGGACTGTACAAAAAATGATTCAAAATGTAAATTGGATCGTGCCTCATGTTGAATAACCACTTTTAAAAGCCTCACAGTGACCAAAATTGCCATTTTTACAGACTTTTCCACTGACTGAGAAGCTTCTATTTTGACCGATTTCGGGCAGGAAAATGACTCTAAACACACTTATTTTAGTTCCAAAAGTGATAATTCATATGCAATATTTATTTACAGTCAAAAGATTAAACATTAAAAAATCATCATTCCTGACCATCCGGACAAAGTTCGGCAGGTCCGTGGTCATCGTTTTTCATCAGAAAATTGATTTTTTGGACTGTACAAAAAATGATTCAAAATATCAATTGGATTGTGCCTCATGTTGAATAACAACTTTTTAAAGCCTCACAGTGACCAAAATTGCCATTTTTACAGACTTTTCCACTGACTGAGAAGCTTCTATTTTGACCGATTTCGGGCAGGAAAATTACTCTAAACACACTTATTTTAGTTCCAAAAGTGATAATTCATATGCTATAGTTATTGACAGTCAAAAGATTAAACATTAAAAAATCACCATTCCTGACCATCTGGAGAAAGTTTGACAGGTCCGGAGTCATCTTTTTTCATCAGAAAATTGATTTTTTGGACTGTACAAAAAATTATACAAAAAATATCAATTGGATTGTGCCTCATGTTGAATAACCACTTTTAAAAGCCTCACATTGACCAAAATTGCCATTTTTACAGACTTTTCCACTGACTCAGGAGCTTCAATTTTGACCAATTTCGGGCAGGAAAATGACTCTAAACACACTTATTTTAGTGCCAAAAGTGATAATTCATATGCAATTGTTATTTACAGTCAAAAGATTACACATTAAAAAATCACCATTCTTGACCATCTGGAGAAAGTACGACATCGTTTTTCATCAGAAAAATTTATTATTTGGACTGTACAAAAAATGATTCAAAATGTCAATTAGGAGGAGGAGCCAAGCGTCGGACCAAGATGGCCGCTTGAGCTCTCGGCTCCGCCGCTACTGTCCCCCTAAACCCAACATCCTGACGATATCCTGTCCGTTATGGTCGGCGATTGAAGCAGCGAGTGAGCGGTGCCGATTGATGTAGTCCCGACTTTCTGACGCCGCCCGGAGCTGAAGATACCGGTGCCGATCATTTGGGCCTGCTCGCTGGTACCGGACCGGGGACTGCGGTGAAGAGGCGGCGGCTGGGGCGCAAAAGGGAATCGGATGCCCGGACCGGAAGTCGCCGGTCGGAGCGCGTCTTCCCCACCCAGCGGAATCTCACCTTCTGGAGTGACACACGGGGCGCGGATGGGGCGGTGGTGAGAACCCTTCCCCCCTTTCTTGGTGGCCCGTCTCCTCCTGGACCGAGCACGGAGGTAGCTGCACGGGCGACGTGATAAGCGGCGGCTTGGGGAGACCAGAACTTAGAAGACCGACCGGAGGGGTGAGAGCGACCTGCATTCCATCTCCCCCCCCCTCGAGAAAGTTTGACAGGTCCGGGGTCATCGTTTTTCATCAGAAAATTGATTTTTTGGACTGTACAAAAAATGATTCAAAATGTCAATTGGATCCTGCCTCATGTTGAATAACCAAGTTTTAAGGCCTCACAGTGACCAATATTGCCATTTTTACAGACTTTTCTTCCTCCTCAGAAGCTTCTATTTTGACCGATTTCGGGCAGGAAAATGACTCTAAACACACTTATTTTAGTTCCAGAAGTGATAATTCATATGCAATAGTTTTTTACAGTCCAAAGATTAAACATTAAAAAAATCACCATTCCTGACCATCTGGAGAAAGTTTGACAGGTCCGGGGTAATAGTTTTTCATCAGAAAATTGATCTTTTGGACTGTACAAAAAATGATTCAAAATGTAAATTGGATCGTGCCTCATGTTGAATAACCACTTTTAAAAGCCTCACAGTGACCAAAATTGCCATTTTTACAGACTTTTCCACTGACAGAGAAGCTTCTATTTTGACCGATTTCGGGCAGGAAAATTACTCTAAACACACTTATTTGAGTTCCAAAAGTGATAATTCATGTGTAATATTTATTTACAGTCAAAAGATTAAACATTAAAAAATCATCATTCCTGACCATCCGGACAAAGTTCGGCAGGTCCGTGGTCATCGTTTTTCATCAGAAAATTGATTTTTTGGACTGTACAAAAAATGATTCAAAATATCAATTGGATTGTGCCTCATGTTGAATAACAACTTTTTAAAGCCTCACAGTGACCAAAATTGCCATTTTTACAGACTTTTCCACTGACTGAGAAGCTTCTATTTTGACCGATTTCGGGCAGGAAAATTACTCTAAACACACTTATTTTAGTTCCAAAAGTGATAATTCATATGCTATAGTTATTGACAGTCAAAAGATTAAACATTAAAAAATCACCATTCCTGACCATCTGGAGAAAGTTTGACAGGTCCGGAGTCATCTTTTTCATCAGAAAATTGATTTTTTGGACTGTACAAAAAATTATACAAAAAATATCAATTGGATTGTGCCTCATGTTGAATAACCACTTTTAAAAGCCTCACATTGACCAAAATTGCCATTTTTACAGACTTTTCCACTGACTCAGGAGCTTCAATTTTGACCAATTTCGGGCAGGAAAATGACTCTAAACACACTTATTTTAGTGCCAAAAGTGATAATTCATATGCAATTGTTATTTACAGTCAAAAGATTACACATTAAAAAATCACCATTCTTGACCATCTGGAGAAAGTACGACATCGTTTTTCATCAGAAAAATTTATTATTTGGACTGTACAAAAAATGATTCAAAATGTCAATTAGGAGGAGGAGCCAAGCGTCGGACCAAGATGGCCGCTTGAGCTCTCGGCTCCGCCGCTACTGTCCCCCTAAACCCAACATCCTGACGATATCCTGTCCGTTATGGTCGGCGATTGAAGCAGCGAGTGAGCGAAGCCGATTGATGTAGTCCCGACTTTCTGACGCCGCCCGGAGCTGAAGATACCGGTGCCGATCATTTGGGCCTGCTCGCTGGTACCGGACCGGGGACTGCGGTGAAGAGGCGGCGGCTGGGGCGCAAAAGGGAATCGGATGCCCAGACCGGAAGTCGCCGGTCGGAGCGCGTCTTCCCCACCCAGCGGAATCTCACCTTCTGGAGTGACACACGGGGCGCGGATGGGGCGGTGGTGAGAACCCTTCCCCCCCCTTTCTTGGTGGCCCGTCTCCTCCTGGACCGAGCACGGAGGTAGCTGCACGGGCGACGTGATAAGCGGCGGCTTGGGGAGACCAGAACTTAGAAGACCGACCGGAGGGGTGAGAGCGACCTGCATTCCATCTCCCCCCCCCCTCGGCGGCATTTGTTGAGGAGGTGCGGTTGGGGCCAAGATTGAACTGCTTCCTTGCCTGCGTTCTTGCGTCAGCTTGACTGCGGAAGGTGGCACCGGCCTGACCGGGGTGTGGATTGGCAGCAGAGGTGGCGTTTGACTGGGAGCGGCCGTAGCCAGTCTACCTGTGTGTTTGAGGAGGCTGAAACTCCGCACGAACTACGTGCCTCCGGTGCCTCCCGCTCCTGACCGGGCGCCCGCGCTGGTCTGCACCACACGTGGCAGACTAGCCATAGTATTGACCCCTCGGCTGCTCGCAGCAAGGGACCTGGTCCGGACACCAACTAAGTGACCTGAGACACAGAGGGCTAATGGCAAGTAACGCAGACTCGGACAGGGGCCAAGCCAAGGGGCCCAGGGGGTCGAGGCAGATCCAATCGAACAAACTGGACCGCTATACCCTGCCCAGAGGCTCGCCGACGGATCCGCACCACGCCCTTAGGGTGAAGGAGGTCTCTGCGAGCCCCACTCCGGAACTGACCCTGCAAGATGTAATGGCTGCCATAGAGGGGGTCAAATCATCCCTGGAACATAAAATGGACACCATCTCCATAGAAGTGAACCTCATCCGGGCCGACCTAACAAAGATGAATGAAAAAGTCAAATCCCTGGATATCAAGACGACCGGTCTTACGGACGACGTGTCGCAGCTCCAGCAAGAAGTACGCGATCTTAAGTCCTTCTGTGAGACGGCCGAACGTAAACTTGACGACTGCGAAGGAAGGTCTAGACGCAATAATATCCGCATTTTAGGGGTGCCCGAAAAATCAGAAGGGCCAGCCCCTGACCTGTTCGTTGAGGACCTTATCCTGAACCACCTTAAACCCAAGGGACTGGGGAATTTTTTCACCATAGAACATGCCCACAGGATCCCGGGTGGGCGACCCAGGCCCGGGGCGCCTCCGCGCCCTCTAATTGCACGGGTCCTCAACTTCAGAGACAGAGACGCTATCCTGCAATGCGCCCGAGCGGCACCCCCCCTAAGCTACGAAAATGCCGCCCTCTCATTCTTTCCAGACTTCACACAAATGGTGCAAAGGCAGCGTAGAACATTTCTAGCCGTCAAGAAGAAACTCAGAGACAAAGGACTTAGGTATGCCATGATGTTTCCGGCTCGTCTCCGTGTCGAGGACGGTGGAAGGGTGTGGTTCTTCGATAATCCTGAGCTGGCCTCGGATTGGCTGGAATATCACAAGTCAAGGATTTGTGGAAACAGGGTGGAGTAAAACCCTTTGCCGCCCTTCAAACTCAGTACGAACTTGCGGATGCCGAACTTTTCCGATATAATCAGATTAGCCACGCGCTATACTCTTTCATCCCTAGAGGCACATCCCTTCCCGACTCGTCCCCTTTAGAGGACAGAATATTAGATGGTCATGTTCCTGACAGGACCATTTCGTTAATTTACAACAAATTAATACACCACATGGACGATCCTCTCTTGGCTTTGAGGGGGAGGTGGGTAGCTGATGGGATGGAATTGGACGATGAGGACTGGCAGGAAGCGGTCTCCTCGCCCCGGGTGGTGGCCATTTCGGCCCGACTACAACTTGTCCAACTTAAAATCCTGCACAGAGTATATATGACCGGCCCTCGGCTGGTGATGATGGGGAGAGCCGAAACAGGGGACTGTCGCAGGAAATGTGGCCTCACGGGCACATTCATGCATATTATGTGGGAATGCACCCTAGTCCAAAGGTACTGGAAGGAGGTACATGAAACTATGAGCACAGTACTTACTGTCCTTATACGCCCAGAGGCACGTAGATGCCTACTAAACATATGGGAGCCGACTGATCTCAACACACACCAAACACAGTGGGCAACTTTGGGCTTCATGCTGGCAAAAAGAAATATAGCTCAGGCCTGGGGGGCGACTGCCCCTCCTACTTTAACTACGTGGGAAAACAATATGGACTGGTGCATGTTCAGAGAAAAGACAGTGTTTACAGCCCGAGGCTGCCCCCGAAAATGGACCCACATCTGGTCACTGTGGAACGCTTATCGTGGTGATATTTGCACCCCCCCGCAAACTGTAGAGCTTGATGATTTACTTCCCCCTTGATTATCCCCACTGCATGTGAATTCGCTATTGTACTGCCTTGATTGCCATGCATATTTCTATACTGTACTGATTTCGATGCCGCTATGTTAATGATTGTTTAATAAAAAGTTTAAAAAAAAAAAATGTCAATTAGATCGTGCCTCATGTTGAATAACCACTTTTTAAGGTCTCACAGTGAACAAAATTGCCATTTTTACAGACTTTTCCTCCTACTCAGAAGCTTCTATTTTGACCAATTTCGGGCAGGAAAATGACTCTAAACACACTTATTTTAGTTCCAAAAGTGATAATTCATATCCAATAATTATTTAAAGTCAAAAGATTAAACATTAAAAAATCACCATTCCTGACCATCTGGAGAAAGTTTGACAGGTCCGGGGTCATCGTTTTTCATCAGAAAATTGATTTTTTGGACTGTACAAAAAATGATTCAAAATGTCGAGTGGATTGTGCCTCATGTTGAATAACCGCTTTTTAAGGTCTCATAGTGACCAAAATTGCCATTTTTACAGACTTTTCCACCTACTCAGAAGATTCTATTTTGACCGATTTCAGGCAGGAAAATGACTCTAAACACACTTATTTTAGTTCTAAAAGTGATAATTCATATCCAATAGTTATTTAAAGTCAAAAGATTAAACATTAAAAAATCACCATTCCTGACCATCTGGAGAAAGTTTGACAGGTCCAGAGTCATCGTTTTTCGTCAGAAAATTGATTTTTTGGACTGTACAAAAAATGATTCAAAATGTCAATTGAATTGTGCCTCATGTTGAATAACCACTTTTTAAGGTCTCACAGTGACCAAAATTGCCATTTTTACATACTTTTCCTCCTACTCAGAAGCTTCTATTTTAACCTATTTCGGGCAGGAAAATTACTTTAAACACACTTATTTTAGTCCCAAAAGTGATAATTCATGTGCAATAGTTATTTACAGTCAAAAGATTAAACATTAAAAAATCACCATTCCTGACCATCTGGAGAAAGTTCGACAGGTCCGGGGTCATCGTTTTTCATCAGAAAATTGATTTTTTTGGACTGTACAAAAAATGATTCAAAATGTCAATTGTATCGTGCCTCATGTTGAATTACGACTTTTTAAGGCCTCACAGTGACCAATATTGCCATTTTTACAGACTTTTCTTCCTCCTCAGAAGCTTCTCTTTCAACCGATTTTGGGCAGGAAAATGAATCTAAACACACTTATTTTAGTTCCAGAAGTGATAATTCATATACAATAGTTATTTACAGTCAAAAGATTAAACATTAAAAAATCACCATTCCTGACCATCCAGAGAAAGGTCGACAGGTCCGGGGTCATCGTTTTTTCATCAGAAAATTGATTTTTTGGACTGTACAAAAAATGATTCAAAATGTCAAGTGGATTGTGCCTCATGTTGAATAACCACTTTTTAAGGTCTCACAGTGACCAGAATTGCCATTTTTATAGACTTTTCTTCCTACTCAGAATCTTCTATTTTGACCGATTTCGGGCAGGAAAATGACTCTAAACACACTTATTTTAGTTCCAAAAGTGATAATTCATATGCAATAGTTATTTACAGTAAAAAGATGAAACATTAAAAAATCACCATTCCTGACCATCTGGAGAAAGTTTGACAGGTCCGAAGTCATCGTTTTTCATCAGAAAATTGATTTTTTGGACTGTACAAAAAATGATTCAAAATGTCAATTGTATCGTGCCTCATGTTGAATTATGACTTTTTAAGGCCTCACAGTGACCAATATTGCCATTTTTACAGACTTTTCTTCCTCCTCAGAAGCTTCTCTTTCAACCGATTTCGGGCAGGAAAATGAATCTAAACACATTTATTTTAGTTCCAGAAGTGATAATTCATATGCAATAGTTATTTACAGTCAAAAGATTAAACATTAAAAAATCATCATTCCTGACCATCTGGAGAAAGTTTGACAGGTCCGGGGTAATCGTTTTTCATCAGAAAATTGATTTTTTTGGACTGTACAAAAAATGATTCAAAATGTCAATTGGATCGTGCCTCATGTTGAATAACCACTTTTTAAAGCCTCACAGTGACCAAAATTGCAATTTTTACAGACTTTTTCTCCTACTCAGAAGCTTCTATTTTGACTGATTTCGGGCAGGAAAATGACTCTAAACACACTTATTTTAGTTCCAAAAGTGATCATTCATATGCAATAATTATTTACAGTCAAAAGATGAAACATTAAAAAATCACCATTACCGACTATCTGGAGAAAGTTTGACAGGTCCAGGGTCATCGTTTTTCATCAGAAAATTGATTTTTTTGAGTGTACAAAAAAAGATTCAAAATGTCAATTGTATCATGCCTCATGTTGAATACCGACTTTTAAGGCCTCACAGTGACCAATATTGCCATTTTTACAGACTTTTCTTCCTCCTCATAAGCTTCTATTTCGACCGATTTCGGGCAGGAAAATGACTCTAAACACACTTATTTTAGTTCCAAAAGTTATAATTCATATGCAATAGTTATTTACAGTCAAAAGATTAAACATTAAAAAAATCACCATTCCTGACCATCTTGAGAAAGTTTGACAGGTCCGGGGTAATCGTTTTTCATCAGAAAATTGATTCTTTGGGCTGTACAAAAACTGATTCAAAATGTCAATTGGATCATGCCTCATGTTGAATAACCACTTTTAAAGTGCTGAAGTTTAAAATATGGTGAACTTGTGACCTCCCAGTACAGTTGAATGTTGCAAAAAGTGTTGCTATGGAAACTGGGATGAAGGTGAATGGGGGAAGGGTTAAAAGTTAAGTGTGGATTTAAAATGTGAAATGGTAGCTTATATATGTGATATGTTACTAAATTAAGTTTTCCTAAGTCAGGAGTATGTGTACAAGTAGTGTGTTCTTAGAAAAAAATTACTAGTATTATTAGAAATAAGTTTTTGAACTCCCGTAAGAGTTTGCGGCTCCATCGCGACCCTACACTGCGGCACTGCGGTGGAGTTGCGACTCCAGAAAATGATAGAACCAGTTTGGGCACTTTTAGAAGACAGTTGGAAAGGGTTAATATGTCTAACTAATAGAAATTTGTTTTGCAATTTGAAATAATGTAGGAATGGAATGTGATTTGTTACTTACATTTATTTGTGTGGAGAAAGAGAGGGATAGTTTGCCATTACTGGTTTTACCTTGTTGAGAGTGGTGCATTACATTGATTGTGTGCAAAAGAAAATCTTTTATGAGTTTCTGATATTTTACATTCTTCAATACCGTTTGAAAGGTGAGTTAAAGATTTATGAGGTGTAATATGTATTGTGTAGTAGTGCTTTACTGTTTGTAGTGATATTTTAATTTTTGAAAAGCTTTATTTTCAAACTTTAAAAATTATTCAGGAACTGTGATGTTTGAAATATGTCATAAAATGTAGAGATGTATATTGTAGGTTATTTTATTGTACTTAAATGATGATTGAAATAGATTGTGTATAGTAATATATGTATATTGGAAGATGGATTAGTGATTTTGATAGTTTGTATTGTTGTGCGGAAATGTGCAATTGAAGTACACCGCATAATTTTAGGAGTCGCTTTCAAATTGGAAGTGCAGTCTGTCAAGTTTTAAGGTGTGAGTGGACTTGTGACTGAGGTATGTTTCTACTTGCATATGTATTCTCATATGTCTTATACATTTGAAGATGCAAGATGTATAACAGAGAGGTGTTGCTCCTTTGTATGTGGCTAGGCTCAACACTGTGAGTAGTACTAGAATGGTGAAGCTGCAGCACAAAAGTGATGTTTAAAACATGTTGACATGAGGTATTAGTGATTAGGCTACTTTGTATAAGTCTCTAGAGAGGTATAGTCGAAATATGCCACATAATTTTGGGTGTGTGCTTGAAATGGGAAGTGTGTTGCGTGAAGTTTTAGGGTCTGCATAGTATTGTGATTGAGGAAAGTCTCTACTTGGAGATAAATTCTGATATGTGTTATCCACCTGAAGATTTTAGGCGTGTAAAACACAGGTATACATCTATTTCTATGCTTCTTTTATATATAGTGTCACTAGCAAAAGGTACAGACACATGCATGCATGCTTTCAGAAATATGGGGAGACTTACAAAAGTCATGTGAAGGTTTACTGCTTTGTATTTGGCTAAGCTCAACACCTGAGTAGAAGAAGAATGGCGAAGCAGCAGCAGAAAAGTGAAGTTTAAGATATGTTGGCTGAGGAATTAGTGATTATGGTACTTTGTATGAGTCTGTGGAAAGGTTCATTTGAAGTATGCTGCTTAAATCTAGGTGTATGTTTGAATTGTGAAGTGCAGTCTGTCAATTTTTAAGGTTTTCATGGTCTTGTGACTGAGGTATGTCTCTACTTGCACATGTATTGAGATATGTGTTATGCATCTAAAGATGCTAGACGTATAAAACACAGGTATACATATATTTGTATGTTTCTTTTATATATGATGCTACTAGCAAAAGGTACAGACATATGCATACATGCTTTCAGGAATATGGTGAGACTTACAGTAGAGATATGCGAAGGGTTGCTGCTTTATATTTGGTTAGGCCCAACACCCGAAGTAGTCATAGAATGGTGAAGCTGCAGAACAAAAGTGAGGTTTAAAACTAGTTGGCAAAGGGATTAGTGATTAAGCTACTTTGTATGTGTCGCTGGAAAGGTACACTTTAAATATACCACATCATTTTCAGTGTCTGCTTAAAATGTGAAGTGCAGTCTCTCAAGTTTTAAGATGTGTATGGTCTTGTGACTGAGGTATGTCTCTACTTGCACATGTATTGTGATATGTGTTATACATCTGAAGATGCTAGACGTATAAAAGACAGGCATACATCTATTTGTATATTTCTTTCATATATGATGCCACTAGCAAAAGGAACAGACACATGCATGCATACTTTCAGGAATATGGTGAGACTTACAGCAGAGATATGCGAAGGGTTGCTGGTTTATATTTGGCTAGGCCGAACATCCTGAGTAGTTGCAGAATAGTGAAGTTGCAGCACAAAAGTGAGGTTTAAGACATGTTGGAAGAGGGATTAGTGATTAGGCTACTTTGTATGAGTCTGGGGAAATGTGCACTTGAAGTACGCCGCATAAATGTAGGTGTGTGTTTCAAATGTAAAGTGCAGTCTGTCAAGTTTTAAGGTCTGCATGGTGTTGTGACTGAGGTATGTCTCTACTTGCAGATGTATTCTCATATGTGTTATGCATCTGAAGATGCTAGATGTATAAAACACAGGTATACCTCTATTTGTATGTTTCTTTTATATATGATGGCACTAGTGAAAGGTAAAGACACATGCATGCATGCATTCAGGAATATGGTGAGACTCTCAACAGACTCATGAGAAGGGTTGCTGCTTTATATTTGGGTAGGCCCAACACCCTGAGTAGTCGCAAAATGTTGAAGCTGCAGCACAAAACTAAGGTTTAAGACATGTTGGCGGAGGGATTAGTGATTAAGCTATTTTGTATGAGTCTGTGGAAAAACACAGGTATAGAACTATTTGTATGTTTCTTTTATATATGGTGTCACTAGCAAAAGGTACAGACACATGCATGCATTCTTTCAGTAATATGGTGAGACTTACATGAGAGACATGTCTTTGAAGTTTAAGGGACTTTATGGTGTTGTGAATGACGCATGTGTCTACTTCTGCATCTATTGTCTGATGTATTATACATATGGACCTGGTTGGTTTGGGTAGTAGTAGAGAAATCCTTTAGTTATGCTCTATCATTCTGTTGCAGAGGTTGTGATGTCTTCTAAATGAAGGATGGGGCAATGTCTGACATAGCTTGTTCAATACTCAGGTGACATGTTTTATGAGTAGAAATTAATACATACACTTTTATTTACTCAAATTTAAAAAGTATGTGCTCTGAGATGTTACGGTTTAAATATTTGGTTCTTATTATAAGTTTGATAATATGTAAAGTATAATATTGTAAATATGTATGTGTTATGATGACATTTGCAATGCAATTGAAAGTATTTGTTTATTTATAGATGAGTATATTTCTGTATAATTATTTAAAAAATATAAAATTATTCTTAGAAACTATTTAAACTTTTCTTTTTTTCAGATATTCACCATTCTAAGTAAGAAAGATGAGTATGGCAAAAAGTTCAAAAGAAAAGACAAGAAAGAAAACAGTACTATTTAAAGGAAAGAGAAAAGCAGAAATTAGATGAAGTTCAAAATGTTACATTGAAGAAAAAGGCTTCTGGTAAGAGAACTGAAGAGTTTGTTAAAAGACTTTTGATGAATGTAGAGAATTTTGAAAATGTGGAAAAGAGAAAGGAAAGTTGTACAACCAATCGGAAGGAAACGAAAAGAGGACATATTAATGGAAAATCGTGTTATAGGAAAACAATCCATGTTGAAAGAAGGCTGTAAAAATATAAAGACATAAGGAAGAGAATGTATGGAAGTAGAGTACTACAAAATATATAGAAAGATTGTAAAAAATATAAAAAAGATAAGCAGCTTATAGGAAAAAGCAATAGATTGAAAGTGTAATAGAAAAAGCTTTTGAATTGAAATTAAAATTATTTATATTGGTATTGAAGATAATGAAAACATTGAATAAAACAATGCACTTTATGAAGGAGAAAAGCAAAAGAAAAAGATTGGTTAATAGAAGTAACTTTTGCAAAACCATTTCTGGTGAATGGAAGCACACTTCTAGTACTGACCTTTTCTTTAATGAAGAAAGCTATTTTCAACAAAATACATTACTTCATGCAGTTGATACCAGTGGTCGATGTTATGAGATGAAAGATTGTTGTCCAATTGGAAAAGAAATGATGGTCCCTAGAAATTTAGATGAAGTAATCTGAAGAAGTTCAAGGGAGACGTGCACAAGCTCCAGTGTATATGTGGGATTGTAGTAGTATTTGTAGTATTCAACAGGAATCTATTGATATATTACGAGTTTTCTTACGAGAAAATGTCCAAAAAAGTGTTAAACAGAAGATTAAGATGTTGCAAGGACTAGATCTATGTAAAGTGAGAAAATTTACTAAGTTGCAGGGTCATTCTCTGGCTTGTCTTTCTAGAAAAGTGTGTAAAAGTACATTTCATTTAAGAATGTTAGCAGTACACCACTCAGAAATGCAGAAGTTAGTAAGGAGATTGTACTACGTAAAAAGTCCTGCATTATCTTTAAGTGAAATGAATGCAGCTCTTTATGGTTCAGTATCGGATGTAATAAAAGTTTGTGATGATATAGAGTTTTGTTTCTTTGGTTCACAGGAGTGTAGAGAAAGTGACAGCTTGATAAGTGTATGTGTTGAAGAACAGGTGGAAGATATTAGTACTGACAAGTTTGCAGAAGAAATTACAAAGTTTAAGATAGTTTCATCTGAAAAACCAAACTATGTTTGTATTTGTTGTCGACGTACTCACTATAGAAGTCAAACGAGGAATGATGATGTATATTTAAAAAGGAAAAAGGAAAACAATGATAAGTGGTAACAATTTGGTGCTTATTTGTTGGTGGAAGGTCGTTTTGAGTTGGGTACTGATCAACGTATTTGTAAATATTGTTACAACAAGTTAGAAGAGAACAAAATGCCAGCTAGAGCTGTACATAACAACTTAGAGTTGGTAGTTATACCTCTGGAACTGGCAGATTTAAATGCATATGAGTCCATTCTTATTCAATCTGTGCATTCGTTTCAGGCCATAGTTCGTATGGAGCCTAAAACAGGTAAGCTTCCTCCAAAAGATTTACAAAGTGGTCTGAAAGGAAGAGTTGTGTACTTACCTTTAGATTTCAAGATATTGAAACTGTTGGTATAGAGAGAGAGCAAAGTGAGCCTATAGTTATTCTAGTTAATGGCGTACCAACAAAGAGTCAAAAAATATGGCAAGAGTTAGTAGATGTTACCAAACTTCAAAAGGCTACATTATATATTGTAAAGAATAATATTTATTATAAAACTGTAAATGTGGAAGAACAGGAAATATGTTTAGAAGATGAAACAGAAATTCAAAGTGAACAAATAGAAAAAGTGGACAAGTCCAGGAGTGAAGAGATTTACGAACATTACAGAATACATCCTACACATTCAAAAGAAGTGATAGGAAACAGTATTGAATTATTTCAAATGAAGAAAGCAAATGGAACTCCCATGAGTGTATAGGAAAAAAGTTTAGAAGCCCGTTGTTTTCCACAGCTGTTTCCCACTGGAGAAGGTGGATGATATGATGAACGAGTAGTACAGATTCCAGCTTCAGAATACCACTCGACAAGATTGTACTCAGAAGATCCAAGATTTCGACAGTGCATTCCATATATATTTCATCTTCTGTTTGAAAGTGACTTGTCTGCACTTTCATATGCAGTGAATCACATATTAAAAACAGGAGTTCATCTTGCACATGTTTCTGCAAAGGAATTCATGGACAAAGTTCAACAAAGAGATGATCATTTAGAAACTCAGTTAATTAATTTGATGGCGTGTCAACGTGGTACCAATGAGTATTGGTATCGTCGTCATGGAGAATTTAAATGTATGTTAAGAAATGTAGGTACCACTACGTGGTTTGTAACACTTAGCTATGCTGAATATGCATGGGGCGATCTACTTGAATTTCTACGAGAAGTAAATTCAAATGTACAAAATATTGAATTGAAGACAGCTGGAGAACTCTGTTCCTTGGATCCTGTAAATGTGTGCAGATATTTTAATCATAGGCTTCAAGCTATGATGTCTTTTATCCGCAATAAAAATAATCCACCTCTTGGAGAAGTTACTGATTTCTTTTGGAGAAAGGAGTACCAAGTCAGAGGTGCTCCACACATACAGATGCTATTATGGATCAAGAATGCACCTAAATTTGGAACTGATACTGATGAAAGTGTTTTGTCTTTCATCAAAGAGTATGTTACCGGTGCCAATCCGAAAAAAGGAGAAAACAGCTTGAGACAACAAGTTTTACGGATTCAAAGTCGTCGATGTGGAAAATATTGTCGATGAAAATACAAGTCAAAGGGATATTTTATACAAAATGTCGTTTTGGATTCCCACGTCCAATAATTTCTAAAGGAAGAGTAAATAGTTTTATGTCAGCAGTAAGGCATACAATAACTCGGACATCTCCGAAGAATACATACAACTTAAAAAGAACCGAAGATTCAAAGTATATTAATGACTACAATCCAGTGATTTTGACAATGTGGAATGCAAACATGGATATTCAATATGTTGCAGATAATTCAATTACTGTTGCTCGCTATGTTACATCATATATAACCAAATCTGAAAAGACAGAGTTGAAAGAAATGTGGGAAGAAATTTCAAAGGAAAAGAGTCTTAGCAAGTCATTGTACAGCTTCAGCTTGAAAATGCTTTCCCACCGAGAGATTGGATCCTATGAATGTTCAGATCGGTTGAGCTCTGCCGGTTTAGTATTCAAAGTCAAGAGGAATCATTTGGGTAAGTTTAGGTCTTGCCACCACACGAAATAGAGTATTGAAATCTCTACAAGAAATCGAATACTCTGCATTGAATGAACCAGAAAGTACAGATATTGTTAAAACTAATAAAACACAATTACCCGACAGTTTACCCGACAGTTTATACATACATGTAAAGTGTTTTCTAAGCCTGCTGTTTTAGATACAAACTTCTCCAAAGAATGAAATTTAGACTGTAGTTTGTCTGTGAGAAGAACAGTCACTCCCTGGTGTTCAATCTTATCAATACCTTTCATTTCAACTATTTCCTGTTTTTCCAGTTTCAAACGTTCTTGATTAAATGTAGAACACTCTTGCAGTGTAGGCATTAGGCAAACTATAGACTTTTTTTCTTCAAGCTTATTGTAGATTATTTCAGATGCTGTGTTTCCAGTTGTAAACAAGTTCCTTAGTAGCTGACTTTCCAAAGCTTCTTTACCATGTTTCGTTAAGACACCAATTCTTATATCTTGAAGAATATTTCCATAATGTTCATCATTTGCTTGTCGCATATTCTTAATAAGTTCTTTATATTCAAAATTTGACCAAATGTTCACATTTCCAATACTTCTCAAAGATTTCCTAGTGTCTTCATGGACAAGTGTTTTAAAAACAGGTTGTCCTTTTACAGGAGTAAGTTGTAGTAGATCTCCGAATACAATTACATGTTTACCTCCAAACAGAACATCGTAATCTGTTTTTAAAATCTGTTGCATCGTCAAGTGTACAAAGGCAAGCGTTAAGTTTGAGACCATGCTCACCTCATCAATGATTAGAAGTTTCGTTTTCTTCAGTACTCTTGAAACTTCATAAGAAGCTTCTCCAGATAGCTTGTGATATTCCAATTTGTTATCATGTTCAGCTGGTGGCATAAATAATCAATGTAAAGTAATCCCTTTAATGTTGTGTGCTGCTAATCCAGTTGGAGCTGTTACAACACAAGATAAATGTGATTCTGTAGTTTTGTGGAGATAACTGGTCAAAACTTTAATTAAGAAACTTTTTCCTATTCCAGCTTGGCCACTGATGTACATTAAAATAGGTTTAAATGATGAACATTGGCATTGGTTTTTTTTCGTGCAGCAAACCATGTTGTATCTGTTGTGTCACTTGTTGATATATTTCATGAAAGGGTTTCAATGCTTTTGCATTTGACTCGTGAGGGACATCTAGTAATGACTAGTGGAACTGCAGCTTGATGTAATAATAATTTCAATGCTTTTGCATTTGACTCGTGAGGGACATCTAGTAACGACTAGTTGAACTGCAGCTCTTTGTAGAATTATTTTGATATTGGACACTATAATATTCACTGCCCACTGCTAATCTCGTCCCATAATGCTTTGCAGGGCCTTTGGTTGGGATTGTATTTTTGCCCTTAACTGTGCTTGGGGTGGTCCTAGGAGGAAGGGACCACCACTGAATCGTTCAGCGTGATATGCTCTTTGTGTTCAAGGCATCTGCTTGGTCCTCCCCCTAGGTTAGGGGGGACCCCAAAATCATCACCTCTCTCATTGCCTAATATTTTCATTCTCAAAGTTCACTTTTGTGAATTGGTTATATGCTTTTTAGCATGTAAAATTGCTTTATCAAAGCATTTGTATTTGTTGATGATTTTGCTGCTACGCTACGTGTTTTAGCACAGTTTTTGCATTGTGCAATTTGCGTAGTGCGTAGTACTACGCCCAGGATTAATATTGACAATAATTCTCTGTGCTGATTTGTTTTGCTTTTTTTACAATCTCGTTGATCGTTTTTTTCCCTGCTGTTCATTGATGATACTACGTTGAAATCACTGAGTATGGTGATGGTCAGTAGATTCTGAGAACAGCAAAAAAGGGAAACTGGAAATGTTATGTAATTCTAAAATTATATTGTGTTCTTAAAAATATAATAAGATATTTTCTATAATACATTACATTACATAACAGTTATTCTTCTTTTTGTTTACAGTAGGTAATGTTGAACTTTGAAAAGAGTTTTAATGCTGTTCACCACAATACTACTCTAAAATAGTTCCACAGAGTTATGTATCTAAATTACTAAAAAAGGTAAGAACACATAACATAATATGCATGATAACGTGAAACAATGTTTAAAGTTCATTTAAATGTTATTTATTTCTAATAAAAATAATGTTGATCCTTTACACTATATAAAAACTTTCAGATATCATCAGCCAGGTAGTGATCCTTTCACACAAACACTATCCATGCTGTAATCTAATCTCTGTAGCATAACTTTTGCACTAATAGGATAACTCAAGCATTATCTTTGCATTTTTCCTTTCACAGAGTCAAAACCCATGCATTCATACAATAACCCAGACACTATCCCTGCACTCATCCGATCACCAAAGCACTTCCCATGTAGTCATACAATCACCCAGGCACTACTCATACACTCATACATTCACTCAGGCACTACCCATGCATTCCTCCAATCACCCAGGCAGTACCCCTGCACTAATACAATTAGCCAAGCACTACCCATGCACTCATACAATCACTCACACACTACTGTTGCACTCATCCATTCCCTCAAACAGTACCTATGCACTCATCCGTGCATTCTGGTACTACCCATGCACTCCTCCAATCACCCAGGCAGTACCCCTGCACGCATACAATCACCCAGGTACTACCCATGAACTCCTCCAATCACTCAGGCACTACTGTTGCACTCATCCATTCCCTCAAACAGTACCTATGCACTCATCCATGCACTCATGCACTACCCATGCGCTCCTCTAATCACCCAGGCAGTACCACAGCAGTCATGCAAACACTCAGGCACTATTGTTGCACTCATTCATTCCCTCCAACACTACCCATGCACTCATCGAGGCACTTGGACACTACCCATGCACTCCTCCAATCACCCAGGCAGTACCCCTGCACTCATGCAATCACCCAGGCACTACCCATGCACTCATCCAATCACTCAGGCACTACTGTTGCACTCATCGATTCCCTCAAACACTACCCATGCACTCAAGCATTCACTCAGGCACTACTGTTGCACTCATCCATTCCCTCAAACAGTACTGATGCACTCATCCATGCACTCTGGTACTACTTATGCCCTCCTCCAATCACCCAGGCAGTACCCCTGCACTCATGCAATCATGCACGCACTACCCATGCACTTCTCCCATCACTCAGGCACTACTGTTGCACTCATTCATTCCCTCAAACACTACCCATGCACTCATACATGTACTCAGGCACTACCCATGCACTCCTCCAATCACCCAGGCAGTACCCCTGCACTCATGCAATCACCCAGGCACTACCCATGCACTCATCCAATCACTTGGGCACTACTGTTGCACTCATCCATTCCCTCAAACATTACCCATGAACTCAAGCATTCACTCAGGCACTACTGTTGCACTCATCCATTCCCTCAAACAGTACTGATGCACTCATCCATGGACTCTGGTACTACTTATGCACTCCTCCAATCACCCAGGCAGTACCCCTGCAGTCATGCAATCAGACAGGCACTTCCCATGCACTCATCCATTTACTCAGGCATTATCCTTGCATCCGTCCATTCACTCAGGCACTACCCATGCACTCCTCCAATCACCCAGGCAGTACCCCTGCACTCATGCATTCACCCAAGCACTACCCATACACTCATGCATGCACTCTGGTACTACCTATGCACTCCTCCAATTCCCTAGGCAGTACCCTTACACTCATGCAATCACTCAGGCACTACTGTTGCACTCATCCATTTCCTCAAATTCTACCCATGCACTCATCCATGCACTCAGGTACTACCCATGCACTCCTCCAATCACCCAGGCAGTATCCCTGCACTCATGCAATTAGTCAGGCACTGCCCATGCAATTATGCAATCACTCAGGCAATACTGTTGCACTCCAACGTTCCCTCAAACACTACCCATGCACTCATCCATGCACTCGGGCACTACCCATGCACTCCTCCAATCACCCAGGCAGTACCCCTGCACTCATTCAATCAGCTAGGCACTACTCATGCACTGATGCAATCACTCAGGCACTACTATTGCACTCATCCATTCCATCAAACACTGCCCATGCACTCATGCATTCATGCAGGCACTACTGTTGCACTCATCCATTCCCTCAAACACTACCCATGCACTCATCCATGCACTCAGGCACTACCCATGCACTCCTCCAATCACCCAGGAAGTACCCCTGCACTCATTCAATCAGCTAGGCACTACTCATGCACTGGTGCAATCACTCAGGCACTACTACTGCACTCATTCATTCCCTCAAACACTACCCATGCACTCATACATTCACTCAGGCACTACTGTTGCACTCATCCATTCCCTCAAACACTACCCATGCACTCATGCAATCAGCCAGGCACTACCCATGCACTCGTCCAATCACTGACACACTACTGTTGCACTCTTCCATTCACTCAAACACTACCCATGCACTCATCCATGCACTCAGGCACTACCCATGCATTCCTCCAATCACCCAGGCAGTACCCTTGCACTCATGCAATTAGCCAGGCACTACCCATGCACTCATCCAATCACTGACACACTACTGTTGCACTCATCCATTCACACAAATACTACCCATGCACTCATCCATGTACTCAGGCACTACCTATGCATTCCTCCAATCACCCAGGCAGTAGCCCCTGCACTCATGCAATCAGCCAGGCACTACCCATACACTCAACTGTTATCTCAAGCACTACTCATGCACTCATCCATTCACTCAGGCACTACCTATTCACTCATCCAATGACCTAGGCATTACTCTTGCATCCATCCTTCCACTCAGACACTACCCATACACTCATCCAATCACCCAGGCACTACCACTGCACTCATGCAATCACCCAGATACTACCCATCAACTTATTTAATCACCCAGGCACTACTCTTGCACTCAACCATTCACTCAGGTACTACCCATGCACTCATCTATTCACTCAGGCACTACCCACGCACACATCCAATCACCCAGGCACTACCCACGCACACATCCAATCATCCAGGCACTACCTTTGCACTCACCCCTTCATCCAGGCACTACCTATGCACTCATCAATTCTCTCAGGCACTGTCCATGCAATCATGCAATCATTGAGGCAATACACATGCATTTAGCCAACCTCACAGACACTAACTATACACTACCTAATGAGCCACGCACTACTCATGCAGTCATCCAACCAGCCAGGCAGTATTCACACATTCTTCCAATAACTCAGGCACTATCCATTTAATTATACAATCACACAACCACTAATGTTGCACTCATCCATTCACTCAAACTCTATTAATTTACTCATCCAATCACTTACACTATATGTATGCACTCATGCAATAACACAGACACTATCCATTGACTCATGTATTCATACAACACATAGCTTTTCTTTTTTAAACCAGAATAGGTGGTTTCGTAAAAAACGTTTTTTTTCTTCTTTTTTAAAAACTATGGGGCATATTAGCAATGCCTGGCGATAATTATCGCAAAGCGCAATTAGCGCTTGGATAATTATCGCCAGGCATCGCCGGTTTCTATCGCGGAGTTAGCGTGCAATCAGCAATGCTAATCTCCAAAGCGATAGAAACCTTGGAGAACTGAAAACAGGCGATATTCACACTGTTCCCCAGTTCTGCTTGCTGATAGTGCGAGGGGGACTTAGCCATGTAATCCACCTCTCATTGGATTACATGGCTAAGTCAGGGTGGGACCAGGTGTTAGCAAACCAGCGCTAAACGTGTTTAGCGCTGGTTCGCTAATCACCGCCCTGCCTCGCTGATAGGCGTTAGCGACCTCAGCGACTGTTTCCAGTCGCTGTTAGGTGGGGAATGCCTACTTTGCATGCCATTAGCGATAAATATTGCTGGCATGCAAAGCGGCACCCAACCCGGTCGCTATCGCCTACAAGCCGTCGCTAACAGCAGTTAATGACAGCTTGTTGATAGCGATAATATTATCGCCGCTTTAGCGGGAAAAAGTCCAGCTAAAGTGGCAATAATCGACTTGCTAATATGCCCCTATTTTATATATTTATTTTAACAATTTTGTCGTTTTTCGGGTGTTTTTAAGATTTTATCAATAAAAATGCAAACAAAAAAACTAGCACATAACAGCGTGCATAAATGAAGGGGAAATAAATTGACAATTGTGATCATAATTGTGTCCAACATTGTTTGGACAACTTGTTCTCCAATGCTCAGCACAGGGATGTATTTTGGACAAAAAATTCCTGCCTTCGCAAAATCAGGAAGAGCCGGTGGAACAGACTGCAACCTGTTTCCAACTTGAGAAGTTGAAGGTTGAGGATTTTGGCTGCCTTCATTTACTCTTGCAAATTCAGCTCTTGCAAGCCTCTTTTCGTGCATTATCTGTAGATGTTTGTACATCGACGATGTACCACAGGAGTATTTTTTGTCCGATCCTCGGGACAGCACTTTTTACAGATGTTGCATGTAACTTTTTGTGCATTCACCTTTTTTTGTCCTTCAAGTATAGAAAAGAATTTCCATACCACACTCTCCTTTCTTTTGTGGCTCGTCTCTTCCTCTTCCTCCTGAAGGATGTCTTCCTCCTCCTGCATATCCTGTGCAGTTGCCATTTTTTATTCCACCAATAAATCCTCCAAAACACCAAAATAAAGCTGCAAAATTGTAAACTCCTCAAAAAGTATGGCTGTTGCCAACCACACTCAAAATTAGAAGAGACAGGGTGGGATCTAGCAAACTTAAGAATGACAGTATCTTTAACCAATCAAATCTCTTTTTTTGTGTCACATGGGGTGCGCGACCCCTACGCGGTGCCACCGCGTACCGGTAGCGATTCCGCAATTTCTTTCAATTTTACATTACAACAATATTTACCACTATTTGATAATATTTTAAAAACACATAACTGTATTTCTTTATTTCAAATAAATTAAATAGAGCTATATTAACAAATAATATTTTTTTAAAGTTAGATTCGCATCCCTTGCGCAAATCCGGAAGCAGCAATGTACGCGCACATTGTGAGACTCCTGAAATTACTACTGCTGTTTTGCCTGGAGAAGGGGGGGAGACCACAACCCCCAGGCACACAAGCGGCGCGCACGCTGCCCACGTCATCGCCCTTGCGCCAGGAGGCGCTTAAAGACCGGCTCCCGCAGCGCGGGAGCCCGTTACCTGCTCTTTGCTGCTGCTGTTTTGCCCAGAGAAGGGGGGAGACCACAACCCCCAGGCACACAAGCAGCGCACATGCCGCCCACCTCATCGCCCTTGCGCCAGGAGATGCTTAAAGACCGGCTGGGGCTCCCGCAGCATGGGACGCGTGCGGGCGTGCCCGGGCCGCGCCCGGGTGAAGCCCGGGCCAAGGGTGGGCCCATCTGCACCTGTCCGTGGCCGGACGAGGTTGGGCTGGGCCACCCTCTTTAGTTTTTGCTCTCGCAACCTGTGGACCTGGAAACTGGACATCATCTGGCCTGAGGTTAGTGTTATAAATCCTTTGCCCTACATACATTTGCGCCACTGAGCCATCGAGCCCTTTTTATTTTCTCCCTTCCTGACCGGCGTGATTCAGTATAAAGCCAAAATAAATTGTTTGTCTCCAGCTGATATTTTTGGAATACAAGTGGTAACCTTGCATTACCTACGTATATAAAGCAAGTAGAACACTACAAACAAGTAAAATAATGGGGAAGCGAACCTGTGTTGACAAGAAACAAGTGACACTCCCTCAACCAATGCCCAAAGCCCATCCCACCTCTATTGACAAGATGCTACAGAGAGCAATAGGCGTTGTGGCTACCGAAATTGAATTGACTGAAAGACGGTTATCACTAACCCCGAATCTAGACTTTCCTCTGACAGATTTCGATGCCACACACGCTACAGCAACCCTGGCTAGTGATTCTCCTAAGGCCCAGACAACTGTAGATGAACTATCCAATGCTGATTTGCATATGGGAGTTGCTCCAATACGCCCCGTGAAAAAACGAAAACCTAAGGCACTTATGAGATCAGGGGTAAAACGGAAGAAGGGTGCTGAAGAAATAATGGTCACAAGTGATACTGGGGAGGGAGGAACATCTAGCTGCTTAATGATTGACAGCGAACAACCAACTTGGGTCACAAATTTAGTGGCGGATTTACAAACCCAAGTAAGGGCTATTATGAAGGACGAGCTCAAATTGTTGATAGAACGGGTGGACAAGTTGGCAGTGTTGTTTGAGACTCGGGTGGGCAACAGAGTGATACCAACTGGGGGAACGAGAATGGTAGTGGTCAGGAAGCACAGGCTGCATCCAGCACTAATAAGGTTGACTCCCCACTTGTACGGAATGGAACCACTGTTATTGACCCAAACAAAGCTAACCAGCGTACCACAAGTGTAAATAGGGTCAATTCAATCCCAACACAAGCACATGAAAATGGTCAGTGGCAGGAGCATAGACAAAGGGAGGGGGAAGGATCTGCTAGACGCATAGAAGCCAATAAAGAAAGCCCTGCCATGCATTAATCTACAAACCGCCTCAACACCATATGTTGCTGTTCTCATAGGTGTACCAGAGCTTGGGAGAGGGCATAGTGAATCACACCAGGAATTAAAAAACAATGTATGTTCTGGCTAGCCAAACAGAAGCAATTTTCTTATAAGGACGCAGGAGAGATCCTCTTAACACGCAGAGTTGATTGGGTGGGTTGGAGATGCAAAAGACACGCAGGGGGATTGTATAGTGATTAACTTTAGAAATCCACTGGCTGCCCGAGCAATTCTAAGCAGGGATGACTTTAGACAGGAGGGGGCCATAAGGGCCCTTCCGCTGGGCTATTTTTACCCTCCAGGGAGACCCCCACAAACTAGAAAGCAGAATGGTTGGGAGGGGGGAATGTTGAACCAGACCTATCAACCAGTTAATCTAGATTATGAACGGCCCAGGCAGCTATTTTTTAACATACCAACAACAAATAAATATGGTGTCCTAGAGGGAGTAGATTGACTCGCACCCGAAAGATACTGGCTAGAGGAATCCTATCTTCTGAGAGAGCAACAGGGGAAAATTCTCCAAACAGGGGAGGTCCCAGAACAGAGTATGCCATCAAGGTGGGGTGAGACCTGTAGGAAGCTGTGTGGCAAAAAATTGGAAGAAATTGACAGGCACAATAAGGCCACAACAACTAGACCACCTTTAAATTTATCTAATGAGATTCCCCATACGCCAGATTTGAGTATAGTCGAGATCTCACACCCACCACTCCCCATATCTACCATCATAAATAGCAGGCTGGACCCACCAAGGCTGCAGGTTCTATCCTGGAACGTAGCTGGGCTAGCACCCAAGATGGATAATCCTGAATGGGGGGCATTCATTGAACAACACGAGGTCTGTATGCTCCAGGAAACCTGGGCTAGGGGGGAAATTTTTATATCAGGATATGCATCGTTTAGCGTAGATGCAACATCGGGGGGAAAGGGGAGGCCCTCAGGGGGGCTTTGTACTTGGGTTGGCGTACATTTGGGTTGTACAGCAAAACAGATGGAAACATTTTCAAATGATATTCTAGGTATTCTTCTTAATTTCCCTTCGAGTATTGCAATTGCTCTAATCAATGTCTATTCTAGACCGGTTAGCCGCAGTCAAGAGTCAAGGACACTTGATGAGCTAACATCCTTTTTGTCTACAATCCCTGATAATTGCCTGGTGATTCTTGTTCGGGATTTCAATTGCCAATATGAGCCCCTGGATGGTCTGAATGGAGGTAACTCCAGTGAAGAAGATCAACACTGGGTTATCCCAGAGACTACTAGCCCGTTAGTAAGAGCCTGGACCCCCTTGGTGCTCCAGATGAATTCTCTCACATTAAAACATTCACTGAGGGCATGCAATGGTAGAACAAAATCGGACTCACCAGGCAAATACACTTTTAATAGAACCGGGCATGTTTCCATTCTAGACTATGTCTTGATTGACATAAAATCTTGGCACAGGGTCATAGATTTTAAGATAGCACCTCATCACGGTAGCGATCATAACGCCCTGATTCTAGAGATGGCTATGCCAAGCTCTGGGAGTGTATCTGGTCTGGAAGTGCTAGCTGATGATAGACTAACCCTCATCAACTGCAGGAAGAGAGTCCGATGGGTGGACATATGCCAGTCCCAAGAAAGGCTGTCCTCCCTATATGAAACCATCATCCCGATTCTCGCGAATGCAATGCAATCTGTTTTAGCTGATGGTACCTCAATTGCACTTCCGGAAGTTGCCTTAAATCATACTAAATTGACAACTACTATGGCTAACTTTTTCTTTCCGATGAAAAGATTCAGGAGTAATAGTAAACCCCGGCATCCCTGGTACAACGAAAGCTGTCGCAAGGCCAAACTAGCTCTGACCTCTGCCATTAAGGCCAAGGATAGGCCATTAATTAAAGTTAAAAGAGCGGCCTATAGAAATAATATTGATGAGGCTAAAAAAGGGTGGGAACGAGACAAGTGGGATACTCTAAGAAATTCCTTGGGTACTCACGACATGAGGACTTTTTGGAACGTGGTAAATACGGGCAGTTCTGAAGGCAAACCGGCAATAGAACCGAATTTTGGGGCAGATGTGTGGAAGGACCATTTTGAGTCCCTCTACTTGAGGGCAGAGGCAGCGGATAGTACAGTAGATAATGAGCCTTTTCCCCCACAGGTCAATAGTCCTGAGGTACACACGATCACCCTTATGGAGAAAAAAGATACCCCAGTGATAACACTCAAAGAGATAACTGTAGCACTGTGCAAAATAGCACCAGCAAAAGCCCCAGGGCTTGATAAGATCCCCGGGGACCTGTTCCGCAGTGAACCCACCATCTGGGCACCCTATTTTTGGACTCTATTTAATGCCATCCTGTTAGGTATGGCAATCCCCGCCACTTGGGCAGGTGCGGAAATCGTACCTGTCTATAAAAAGGGTTCACCTCTGCTCCCCACAAATTACAGGCCCATAAGCCTCATTGACATCAGTCAAAAAATGTTTGCACGAGTGCTGCTGGGTCGTTTACAGAGCTGGATGGAGGAGCACAATATTCTCAGCCCGTTCCAAGCTGGGTTTAGAGAAAAAATGTCCACACTAGACCAGATTTTTAGGCTCCAATTATTACACTGGAAGACCGTGTGTATTGAGGGCGGCAGTCTCTACTTAATATTTGTGGACCTAAAATCTACATTCGACTTGGTGCCGAGAGATAAATTGTGGGCAACCCTATTGGACCTGGGGGTTCCAGTGTATCTGTGCCAACTTCTGAGGCGATTACACAAAGGAAATTTTGCACAAATTAGGTTTGGTAAACTCAGGGAACTCACTACACCCATCTCTGTAGATAGAGGTGTCCACCAGGGATGTGTCCTTGCCCCGACCCTCTTCTGTCTATTTATAAATGGGCTAGTTGAAGTTTTAAATGCAGAGAAGGACATAGATGCACCCAAGTTGGCGAACCGCAAAATTCCGGCCATGATGTTTGCTGACGATACCCTGCTACTGTCAAAAACACCCATGGGTATACAGAGGGTTCTCAATAAGTTTGACGTCTTCTGTAAGGAAAGGGGGCTTGAGATTAACTTACAGAAAACAATATTTATGGTGTTTAACTCAGGCAATAGTACCCGACCAAATCCATGTCTGGAAGGCAGACCCCTGGAGAGGGTACCTGTCTTTGAGTATCTTGGCATCACAATCACAGAAAAAATGGACTGGGGGACACAAACTAAAAAAGCCAGCCTGAAGCTAGCCCAGACAACAGGGGGCCTGACAAAGGTATTTCAAAATTCTACTCACAAACCTGTGGGCCCAGTAGTAGAAATCTACAAGGCGCAAGCTAGAGGTGCTGCCTTATATGGGGCTGAAATCTGGGGACATTGTCACCTTGACAGTCTAACAAAAGCTGAGAACACCTTTGCTAGGCAATTATTTGGCCTCCCGTGTAGCTCCCCCCTCATACCGCTTCGATTAGATTTGGGGGTCAGATCAATCGCAGAAGAAGCTGCCCTTAGACCTCTTTTATTCTGGCGACGTTTGTGGGTTACTCCACAACTGGCTGACTACAGGGATGAACTGAGAGAGGTGTTGAGTATATCAGGGGCGGGGAAACTACCATGGCTGGCTTTTATCCGGGACTCCTTTCTGACTATGGGAATGGGTAATCTGTGGGATAGTCCAGAAACAACCTGTCCCACGGTGTCAAGGAAGGAATTGAAAGAGTGTTACTGGGAGAACAAATTGGCCCACCTCCAGGGGAGCCCCTCAATAGGCAAGCTTACCACAGTGTTTTTAGAAATCAAAGAACAGTACAGATTAGAGTCTGTACTGGACGACATTAAGCTAGCTGCTGCAAGAAAGCTATATCTGCAGTTTAGGCATGGGGTACTGCCACTGCGTGCATTTACAAACAAATGGGCGGGCTCACAAACTTTGGGTTGCCCGGCCTACAATAATGCAGATGAGACAGAATACCATGTTTTTTTCTTCTGCCCAGGGTATAAGAAGGTGAGAAAACGGTGGCTGATTCAATTATGCAGAAATTTGGGAACCAGGCATTGCTCAGAGGCTTTTAGGATATTGAAATATGATACACGCCTCCCTGTAGCATTTTCAGTAGCAGGCTTTTTATTTTCCATGTGGTGTACACGTAGAGCATTATTGCAGTTGACCCCCACAGATTCTGGTTGATCTTTGTTATATACTTTTTAAACGGACTTTGGATGTCTTTTTACTTGTATGTAATATTTATGAATTTTATGAGCTTATTTCAATCATATTATTGATGTATTTCTTGTTTGATGAATAGTGCAATAGTGCGTAGGACTGCCAACAAGCTGAGTTGTGGTCCTCTGGCTTGGGCGCAAGCTCAGGCCTACAGTTTTTAATCGACAGATACAAGCACTTTACAAAAAGTTACTATAATGGCTGCCCTGTGGGCCAGAGCATGGGCTTATCATGCCCGGTATTATAAATTAAACATATATTGCACATGCACTTTAATGAAGCTAGTGGGATAGGATTGACTGTAATGTAGACTGTCTGTATGTTACATTCATGTGTTACACACGCATTGCTACATGAAGAATGGATTTCTTTTTATTGATCTATTTATGAATTCAATTAAATGTAGTTATTGTGTATATACTTTTATGGCCAAATTGGCCGAAATAAAGTTTCATTGATGATGATGACTATTAAAAAAATGATTTAATAAGTTTCATTTATTAATATACAAGTTTAGTAACTATGTTAACAAACCTCTTACCTTGAACTTAATATAATTATTGTGTACATATATGAAAATTATATATATGAAAAATCACGCTGGAGCCGCGTTTCATATTCCGATCCAGAACTAATGCTTGGCAATGTACAGGGATTCATGTCTGGTACGCGACTCCAAGTTTTTATTTTAAAAATATATATATATATATATAAATACACATATTATATATATATATGTGTGTATATATATTTATTTTTTAAAAGTTATGTATTTAAAAAAAAAAAAATGTAATTGAAAACAAAATTTGAAAAACAATTACTACATATGTATATGTATATTTTGACTATATATATACATACATATATATATATATATTCACTGAAAAAACCATAGGTTTCAGGCCTGTTATAGTTAGGTTTTAGCATTTAAAAAACCTTTGAAATTCACTGAAAAAACCATAGGTTTTAGGGAAAGTTATAGTTAGTTGGACATTGCACTCGTACAAAACCCGTGAAATTCCCCTGTTATAGTTAGTTCAGCTAACTATAACTCGCGCCCCCGCAATGCACTGCTGATGACGTCACATATTACATCACTCATGACATGGTCAGTGACATCACTGATGACATCATGACATCTCAAATGACATCACTGATGACATCATCCATGTGAGCATTTAATGCATCTTCTCACACCCTAATATAACTTTTGATACACCCACTCTAAATTAGCACTGGAAGGAAATTCAAGTTACTGGTAAGTACGGTTAAAATTACTTTTCAGGATCAGTACTGGGCTGAAAGATGCAGCACTGAGGTATCTCCTGATAACAGGTGAGTAAATAGGAATTCGTAGTTCATCTGATTTTAGAGGAATATTTGCACAATGGTGAAGGGAGGGGGCGGGGCCTGAGGTGACATCTGTGCAAACGCGCCCCGTGGCGCGTTTTAAGTTGGGGGATTAAGTCCCCTTGAATCATGAGGGTCCCTGGGGTCCAACTAGCCCACCCTGTACCTCCAGTATGCGCCACGGAGCTGCGTTGCAGAGAGGTGTTCAGAGGCCACGCCCCTTTTTGCACCTCTCTGCAATGCAGCTCTGTGGCGCTTTCTGGACGTACCTGTTGGGCTAGTTGGCCCGCGAGGCTCCCGTCCTGTCATAGCAAACTACAGTGTCCCGGGGGTAGGCACCCCGGGACACTGCAGGAGCCGGCCCTGGGGGGTGGCGGTCCCCAGGGTCATCAAGGGCTCCAGGAGGGGGGCCGCGCGGCCCCCCTCCCAACCATTTCACAGCCCTGGGGAGGTGGTGGTCCCCGGGGCATGTGGGGGGGCTGGAGCCCCCCCACACAGGTGAAAATAATTTTTAAAAATAAGCCCCGGGGGGTGGCCAAGAGCCCTCCCGCACCATTATTTTTTTAAAGCCCCGGGGGGTGGCGGTCCCTGGGGCTTGGGGGGCCTTAGAGGCCCCCCACATTAAATTTAAACCCCCCCACCATGCCCCCAGGACTTGGCCCACCCGGGGGCAAATAAACATTGAAGCGCGGAGACCGCGCTTCGATTTTCTTTTTTTTTCGGCAGGATCCGCGCACCCTGAGCGCATCCTGCCGATTTTTAAAAAAAAATGCTTTTTCTGCCCAGGGGGTCCTTGTGGAACCCCTGAGCAGGCCTAGGGGTCAGGGTGTTTCTACCCTACCCCCTTTTGCGCTTTGCGCACTTGTTTCTGTCCCTCGGTTCTACCGAGGATAAACTGGCTGCCAACACTTCCTGATTTGGAGTGTTGACAGCCACTTGACAGCCAATTAGCATACAGCTCGTGATCGGGAGGGTACGCGGACCCTACGCGCCCATAGATATATATGTGACTTTACTGTTGATTTTCTCAGGAACTACTGAACGGATTTACACCATTTAAGCAAAAGGCACGACACTGAACCAAGGGCTACCTCTTTGCCAAATTTGGTGTAATTCCGTTCAGCAGCTCGGGCTGTAGCTGCGACTAAAGGTTCCTATGGAAAAATGAATGGGGAAAACGCGTTTTGGGACCCCCCTTTTTTCTCAGCCCCCGCTTGACGAATCAACCCGAGACTTTCAGGGTAGGAGCGGAGCGCCCCAACAAGTTGGAAACTTTCGCGAAGATTCGTCAACCGGCGCCAATGTTATTTCAAATAGAATGTCGCGGATTTCCTATGGATAATAGGTCCTAACTATAACTATCTACTGGCGACCGCCAGTAGATAATATATATATTCACTGAAAAACCATAGGTTTCAGGCACGTTATAGTTAGAAATTAGCATTTAAAAAACCTTAGAAATTCACTAAAAACCATAGGTTTCAGGGACGTTATAGTTAGTTGGACATTTCACTCGTACAAAACCATAGAAATTCCGGCGTTATAGTTAGTTCAGCTAACTATAACTCGCGCCCCCGCAATGCACTGCTGATGACGTCACATATTACATCATTCATGACATGGTCAGTGACATCACTGATGACATCACTGATGACATCACTGATGACATCTCAAATGACATCACTGATGACATCATCCAGTGACTGTGTGTTTCTTTAAAGTTTAAATATGTATTATATATATGCCAAGGTATATTGAAGAATGAGTGGGTGTATAAGTGTCTGGATGGAGGATTTAGTAGGTGCGTGACTGACTGTTTAAGTGAGTGATTACATGTGTCTTACTGAATGCATGGGTTAGTGACTAAACTGTGTGAATGTCTGTATCAGTCTGTCTGTTGTTGTATAAGTTGCTGCATGGTTTGGTCAGTAGCTACATGAGTGTCTATATGGGTTATCGATTGGTTGCCTGAGTATCTGTATGGGTGCCTCAGTGTCTGTGTGAGTGGTTGGGGGGTGTGACTCTGTGCATAGATATGTAAGTGGGTGATTCACTGGGTGTATGGGTTCAAGAGTGCATGTGGAAACAGCTGTATGGGTGGGTGAGTGTGTGTATGGGTGTGTTGGTGAGTGAATGGATGTCTCAGTGGTACATGTCCAAGTAACTACATATGTAAATGGCAGTGTATGTGAGAGTTGGAGTATATAAATGACTATACGTGAGAGTCAGTGATTGTGAGAGTGGCTGTATGGATGAGTGTGTACTTGTATCAGTTATTGTATAAGAGAGTAAGTATGCATTTGTTTCTGTTTGAATAAGTGATGTGGTGTGTATATAACTGTATAGGTCAGTAAATGGAAGTATGATTGATTCTTTGCATGACTGACTAGGTGTGTGAGTAACTCTGGATATGTGGCAGTGTGTGAGTGTCTGTATAGGTGTATGAGTGCATATGATAGTGTTGTATTGATGAGTGACTGCATGTATGAGTGACTGTATGGGTGAATGAGTGGATGTGTGTGTAGACCTAGGAATCAGCCAGTGCGTATTTAGTAACTGGTATTGATGTGTCTATTTTTTTGAAAATGGTAGTCTGTATTTTACAGTGGGTGTATCAAAGGTTATATTCAGGTGTGAGGAGGTGCATCAGATTTTCACGTGGATGATGTCATCAGTGATGTCATTTGAGATGTCATCAGTGATGTCATCGACCATGTCATGAATGATGTAATATGTGACGTCATCAGCAGTGCATTGCGGGGGCGCGAGTTATAGTTAGCTGAACTAACTATAACGCCGGAATTTCTATGGTTTTGTACGAGTGAGATGTCCAACTAACTATAACGTTCCTGAAACCTATGGTTTTTTCAGTGAATTTCTATGGTTTTTTAAATGCTAATTTCTAACTATAACGTGCCTGAAACCTATGGTTTTTTCAGTGAATTTCAAAGGTTTTTTAAATGAAAATGTGTAAGTCTAATGTACCTCAATCCTATGTTTTTTTTTATTTTCTATAATTAACCCAAGAGTTAAGACGTTTAGAGTCTAAGATAATTATCAAATTCCACACTTTGTACCCTAATGGACATAATATTGATGAAGCCCTGGCAGTCCATTTAGGTTAATTTTACCATAATTCCTGATGTTTTGTAGTCACAATTTTTAATGCTGTGCTGTTAAATGATTTTAAAACTGAATGTACATGTTCTCTTTGTCAATCATGTCGTCTGTAAGAACTAATTTGTAAGTTAATGCGCATTGTGCGTAATATTGTGTATAGGTTCTCATTTTTTGCTTTTATTTTATTTATTTTATTTATTTTATTTATTTTATTTTATTTTATTTATTTATTTATTTATTTTATTTTATTTATTTATTTATTTTATTTATTTATTTTTTTGCAGATGTTGGATAGCTGTATTATGGCAAGTGGAAGGCAAAACGAGTGACAAATATCTATTTTATTTGATCTTCAAGACATACATCATGTGTTTTTTCATGGTTAGCCCACTAGGGTGGGACTTCGACCGGCACACTGTGGTACAGGTGATAAACCCACTGGGGGAGTACGTATATTATGTGGCGCTATAATATTTGAAAAAACAACCAGGTACATTGTGCTAAGCCCACTGGGGCAGTACGTTTAACACGGTTGCGCTATTGTTATCATGGTCATGGCAAAAGGCGTTCTAAGTATTATTTGGACACAAATGCCTGGATTTTGGAAACCTTTTTTCGCTTTTTTCGCTTTTTGAATATAACTTTATTGAAACAGCGACGACAAATTGGTAGTACTATCGTACCACTTGTGATTGCTTTACTTTAATTTAATTTAATTTTAATTTTATTTACTGTTATTGACAAAACGCACTTGCATAAATGAATGAGTTGATGTCTTTTTGACTTTATATTATTAGGAAGTATATTATCACTCTATGTCAATGCCATAAGACTTGTAAAGAATGTACCCTTTTTTCCAATGATAGTCTGCTTTTTATGTTTATGCACAAAATGGTGTCACATGATCTTTAAATGCACTGATTGTAGTATTCGCTTTTACTCGTGAGAAAGGAGCCGAGCGCTCTGAAACGCGTAGAGTGGATGTGAGATTGGATTAAAAAATTCACACTGAAGAACAATTTTGTGGCCTTGGCGTATTTTGGACAGTATTCCGAGAAAATACTTGTTGTTTTATTTGGGTTCGCGACCAGCCTCGGCCCTCCGTTGCAAGTGGCTCGGGTCTCTTCACGACTGTGTTTGTTGGATTTCATTGAAAAGTGACCCCTGCCCGCCCTGCCAAACGGGACCTTTTGAACTAACACCGCCACAGAATTCTACGGTACGGCATAACTAGCGGTATAACCAGACCGTTATTGAATGAGTGGTGAGTGCCGATGTTTCCCGCTGTTATAATGCTATGATTACGGAGCAAACGGAGTCGGGAACTGACGGATGTTGTCAGGTTTTTCCGGCATCTTCAAGTGTGAACGCGCCTTTATAGCGCGATACTTTTTCCAATATACCTATGGCCACATCCAGGAATGACAGACGACATGAAGCAGCCAGTAAAATGTTTGAAAGATCGACACTTGTGCAAAACGAGGAAACTGCCGGATCAGCAGGCCGGGCTGAGAGTGGAACCTCGAAGAAATCACTATGGGGCACAATGTGGAACCTACTTAAGAAAGAACAGAATAAATGGTGGGAAGCTACCACACTTCAGAAATATATAGAAGCAGGGCGGGTCCCGAGGGGTCTCCGTATTTTTATAACACCTACCTTTAGTGATCCTGACCCTGATCTTGGGAAGAATGGGCTAATAATAATCATAGATGTTCTACAGTGATGCTGGAACTCCTCGTCAAGTATGCCAAAAAGGAATGTGAAAAAACAACGGTTGAGCTTGATGAAGTAACACTCAAGCTGAAACTTATCTGCGGTGAGGAAGAATTCCAAATGGAAATGAAAAAAATGGAACTAAGGCTTGAAAAAATCGAAACTGAAATAAAAGAAAAGAAACAGAGGAAGTTTCTACGTGATTTAGTAGACTACGAAAAAGGGCAGATAATGACCTTTGCAAAATGCTACGACTATTTGAGAACTAGTGATGCTCAGAACAAACAACCTAGCAAAAGAACAGAGAAGGTAACTGTAGTGGAAACAGCTACAGATAACCTTGGTGATAACATTGAGGAGGAGACTACCAACGAGATAGTAGTGGTAACCCCTGTATCACTCAGTGCAAAAGAACAAATTTTAAAAGAGTTCTCTTTAGTGGCACAAGGAAGAATTACCTCCGCCCAGAACAAACAGAACTCAAGTGGACCAGGAAGTCGCGGACGCGGCGTGAGAGGAGGAAAAAGACTCAATACCTTGCCAAGAGAAGAGATTACCAGCCCTGTGGGAACAAGAACAAGAGGGCAAAGGAAACAACAATTATGAAGGACACTAAAACGGTAATAAATTTATCCAAACGTGAACTTAATGCTACAGAGAATGAGGTGCTTTCATTTGGACTTTCATTCTGTCCATCTAATTCTTTTGATTACACACAATGTAGGATTGATCTGTTTCAATTTACTCGGAAGCTTAAATTAAAGAAATGTTTTTTAACTAAAGTAAAAGAACCTAGCAGAGATAATGAAGTAGCACCTAGTACTATTCAGATTAGGGATATTGATGTCCTACATACACTTCATGAATTAGAAAGTGATTCTAATTATGTCTCAGATCCATACATGAGTTTGTTGAATGACAACATTAGACTTGATTTAAATCACAATAGCGGTTTTAAACCGAAATCGATTTTCTTGCCACAAATTGCAAATGAAGCTATTGAGATATTTGAAAAGGGTGTCGTTAAAGAATTGAAGAGAATAGAACGCAAACACAAATATAATACCAATAATCTGTCAGCAACCCAAATAGCGGCTATTAAATCGCTGCAGAGCGACCCCGATATTGTGATTAAAAAGTCTGATAAAGGCGGTAACGTGGTTATTCTAACTCGTGAGATGTATGTAAACGAAGGTATGAATCAACTTTCTGATACAACAAGATATGAAAAAGTACTAGAGCTAGATATGAACAAGCCAATAACAATTACATGGAGGTACTATTTGATTGGAAGGAGAGAGGTTTGCTTGAACAAGAAGAACATGATTTTTGAGATGCAAGTACCCGAAGCTACCAGCCCTGTACTTGCTCCCAAAAATACATAAAGATGAACTCAACCCCCCGGGGAGACCCATTGTGTCTTCACGGGGGAGTGGGTTTGAGAACACCTCTAGATATGTTGACTTTTATCTTCAACCGTTGGTTCAAGGCCTCCCCTCATTTGTGAAGGATTCGGGTGACTTTTTAAGAAGGATTAAGGAGATTAAATGGAATTCTAACTCATTGATGATATGTCTCGATATTACTAGTTTATATACTAGTATCCCTCACGAATTGGGTATAAAAGCATGTAGACATTTTTTAGGAAATAGATCACTGTCTTACCTTTTTCACACCGAAATGTTGCTGGATATGGCTTATATATGCCTGACAAAGAATTTTTTTGTATTTGACGGTCAGATTTTCCGTCAGATACTTGGTTCAGCGATGGGGACCTGCTTCGCCCCCAGCTTTGCGTGTTTATACCTGGGCTGGTGGGAGGAGCAGGTCGTCTACCAGATGGAACAGTACAAAAAACATGTACGAGTGTGGGCTCGTTACATAGATGATATTTTCTGTGTTTGGGAAGGAAGTGAGGATGAAGCTGATAGGTTTATCTGTAATCTTAATAAGAATAACCTCAATCTGAGATTTACCAGCCAATATAACAAGGAAACGATTGAATTTTTGGACTTAAAAGTCAGGGTCAAGAATGATAGGTTGGATACATCCTTATTCCGAAAAGAGACAGCAGGCAACAGCCTGCTACATGCAGAAAGTTGTCATCCTAATAATTTAATAAGAAGTATCCCCGTGGGCGAGCTCTTACGTGCCAGACGTAATTGTAGTACACAAGAAGCCTATGAGGAAGAGAAAAAGGTGATGATTGAGCGCTTCCTAATCAGGGGCTACACGAAGAAATGTATTACCACTGCTATTAAGAAAGTTGATAAAGAAGACAGAAATCAGTTACTACAAGAAAAAGAAAAAGAAGACAAAGAGGCGACTGAGGCAAGTCCTAGGTTTATCACTGTGTTCAATAAACAATCCTGGGAGGTTAGAAAATGCCTTAGTAAATATTGGGATGTCTTGAAAATTGACAATGATCTTGATAAATTTCTAAGCGACCATCCACAGATAACCTATAGAAAGGCCAAATCATTAAAAGATATGGTCTGCAGTACTCTTGTGGCTAGGGATAAGCCGAGAAATCCGGTACAGGGTTTCTATGTTTGCGGAAAATGTAAGGCATGTAAACACAGTAAAAATTGTAAAGAAGTAAAGCTATCTCATGAATGTGAACCTTTTAAGATAATGAAACACTTCTCATGTACTACCGAATTTGCTGTGTATGCGCTTAGATGCCCATGTAATAAATTCTATGTGGGCAGTACAATCCACAAAGTGAAAAAACGTATTTTGGAACATCTGAGGGCGATCAAAAATTATGACCGTCAGTACCCGATCGCGAGACATTTCGCGACTCATCACAACCAGAATAATGAACTGCTGTCCTTTTGTGTATTAGACAGTGTCCCAATACGTGAACGGGGAGGCAATAGAACCCAAGAGTTAAGACGTTTAGAGTCTAAGATAATTATCAAATTCCACACTTTGTACCCTAATGGACATAATATTGATGAAGCCCTGGCAGTCCATTTAGGTTAATTTTACCATAATTCCTGATGTTTTGTAGTCACAATTTTTAATGCTGTGCTGTTAAATGATTTTAAAACTGAATGTACATGTTCTCTTTGTCAATCATGTCGTCTGTAAGAACTAATTTGTAAGTTAATGCGCATTGTGCGTAATATTGTGTATAGGTTCTCATTTTTTGCTTTTATTTTTTTGCAGATGTTGGATAGCTGTATTATGGCAAGTGGAAGGCAAAACGAGTGACAAATATCTATTTTATTTGATCTTCAAGACATACATCATGTGTTTTTTCATGGTTAGCCCACTAGGGTGGGACTTCGACCGGCACACTGTGGTACAGGTGATAAACCCACTGGGGGAGTACGTATATTATGTGGCGCTATAATATTTGAAAAAACAACCAGGTACATTGTGCTAAGCCCACTGGGGCAGTACGTTTAACACGGTTGCGCTATTGTTATCATGGTCAGGGCAAAAGGCGTTCTAAGTATTATTTGGACACAAATGCCTGGATTTTGGAAACCTTTTTTCGCTTTTTCGCTTTTTGAATATAACTTTATTGAAACAGCTGACGACAAATTGGTAGTACTATCGTACCACTTGTGATTGCTTTACTTTAATTTAATTTAATTTTAATTTTATTTACTGTTATTGACAAAACGCACTTGCATAAATGAATGAGTTGATGTCTTTTTGACTTTATATTATTAGGAAGTATATTATCACTCTATGTCAATGCCATAAGACTTGTAAAGAATGTACCCTTTTTTCCAATGATAGTCTGCTTTTTATGTTTATGCACAAAATGGTGTCACATGATCTTTAAATGCACTGATTGTAGTATTCGCTTACTCATGAGAAAGGAGCCGAGCGCTCTGAAACGCGTAGAGTGGATGTGAGATTGGATTAAAAAATTCACACTGAAGAACAATTTTGTGGCCTTGGCGTATTTTGGACAGTATTCCGAGAAAATACTTGTTGTTATATATATACATATATATATATATTTTAAAAAAATGTGAATAATTTTTAGTAAGGAAAACTATATTCATTCTTTTTTTTTTTTTTTTAATATTATACAGAAGTCGTGCACCCTTCGCGCATCATACACGATGGCTGCGCGCATTCCGGTACCCATTTTGAAAAGTAGCGCTGGGGTCGCGACTCGGCGTAATTTGTAAAGTATGAAATATCTTTAAATTAATTATAAATAAAAGTTTTCCTTTAAGTGTTTGTCTAAATTTATTAATAAAAGTATTTTTAAAGTATTATTTTCAATATAATTTCGACGAAAGTAAAGTTACGAAATGCGCGGTGTAGCCGCTTAATGTGCGCGACATCTCCCCGTGCGTATTTCCGGGGTCGTGCCGTGATCGCGCCGAAGTCGCGACTTCGGCGTGTTAGACCTGGCACTGTTGGCGTGGGTCTCCCTTCCATTTTTTGCTGTTGCCTCATGTGTTTTTGCTGGTTATAGATGCTTTGGGCACTGTGCCACTGCTATTCAGTGCCACAGTGCAAGTGCTCCCTATGGTAAATTGATGTATGGATTGGTGATTCCATGATTGGTTGGTTTGGTTTACTTGTCAGACCCTAGTACAGTGCACTGAGTGTGCCCAGGGCTTGTAAACCAAATGCTGCTGGTGGGCTTGCAGCACTGGTTGTGCCACCCACAGAAGCAGCCTGTAAAAGTGTGTCTCAGGTCTGCCATTGCAGAGCCTGTGTGCAGTCCGGTACGGCCATGTTGACTGGGCAAGTGAACCCACTTGCCAGTCCCTAAACCTTCCCTTTCCTTCATATCAGACACCCCTATGGTAGGCCCAAGGGCAGGGTGCATTGTAAGTATAAGGTAGGACATGCCCTGGTGTGTGTGGCATTTCCTAATAGTGAATTACAGCCATTTTCGTTTTTCACTATTGCAAGGCTACCTGTTCCCCATAGGCCAGAATGGGCAGTTTGATTATTACATCTTATAATCCTAACTGACCCAGGGAACATGGTTGAAAAACGAATTTAGTATGCCTGAACTCAGAATGATAAAATATATCTTTTAGTGAAGTTGGTTTTAACATTCTGTGTTTGAAAATACCACTTTTAGAAAGTAGGTATTTTCTTGCCTAACTATCCAAGCCTGCCTCTGCTAGGTTGTGTATTCCTTGTCTGGAGTTTGAGTGACAGGGGCTGGGGGATTCCAGGAGACAGGGTGAGTCAGCACAGGGCTGAATAGAGAGATCTGCATGGAGATGGGTGGGAGGAGTTGCACCTGGGACCTGAATAGGGCTGTGCTTTCCCTCCACAATGCTGGCTCCACCTCCTGTGGTGTGTCTGATGTCCCTGGCCTACACTGTGAAAGGAAAGAAGGAGTCTTGTCAACAAAGTGCTCCAGGACTGACCAGAACTGGTTTGGACTAGGCAAAGGCCTCTCTGCCTTCAGAGAACAAAGGGAAAATGAGTATAAAAGAGGGGACCCACACCCCAGAACTTTAGATCACTTTTGGGAAACAAGAAGAAACCTTTGCTGAGGAGAGGAACCAGAGAAACTGAGGAAGAGACTATCCCTACGCTGAGTGCTGTTTGGGGGATTGGCCTGCAGTGGTTGCCTGACTGCCAAAGAAAGGAGAGAGGAACTTTGTGTGTACTTTCATCAACTTGTGAACGATCTCCAAGGGCTTGAGATAGAGCTTGCCTCCTGCTGAAGTCTCAGGGACAACAGACTTCACCAACCAGCTCCCCAAGAGTCTTTCTGGAAAGTGCCTGCTGCTGTGCTGGACTTTCTGAGGGACTGCGTGTCGCAAGGATCTGGAAGCGCGAGTCACGAAGAAGAAGCGTCGCCACCGAAGCGCCTTGCATCGCCGAAGAAAAGGATCGACGTCGCATCAGACGCCGCCGCATCAACGGAGAAGAGTGTTGCCGCCGCTGCTGCTGTTGCATCGTTGCCGAAGCATCTCGCATCGCCGGAGAAGAGGATCAACGTCACATCAGACGCCGCCGCATCACCGGGAAGCGTGTAGCAGGGCCTGTCGCGGCTCAGAAGAATCGTTGAGTCGCCGCACGGCCGTCGCATCATTGCCGAAGCGCCTCGCATCGCCAGAGAAGAGGATCGATGTCGCATCAGAAGCTGCCGCATCACCGGGAAGCGTGTCGCAGGGCCTGTCGCGGCTCAGAAGAATCGTTGAGTCGCCGCACGGCCGTTGGGCGTGCACGCATCGTGTCGCATCAAGAAGAAGATGCCATCTTTGTTTCATTGCACCGGATCTTCATCGCATCACGGCGTTGCTGGTCGCATCGCCTCGAAAGCGCAGTAAGAAACCGACGTATCACCTCCCCATGCCGAGTAGAACCGACGCATCCCCTACGCATCAGTAGGGACCCGATGCATCACCGTTCTTGCGTGTAAGGAACCGACGCATCACCTTCCCTGCAACACTTTCGTTGTATAGCGTTACGCATCCTAAGGTACATTGAACTCAAAGTGTCGCATTTACCATCTAAAGAGAACTGAGCTAATTCTACCATCTTTGAAGTACAGTATTGTGGATTTTTGTCGTTTGTGGTCTTGTGTTAAATCTATATAAAAGATTCTTATTTTTTAATATACAACCTGTGTGGTGTCCATCTGTAGTGTTGTCACTGGATTACTGTATGTGTTCACAAATGCTTTACACACTGCCTCTGAGATAAGCCTGTCTGCTCGTGCCAAGCTACCAAGGGGGTGAGCAGGGGTTATTTTAGGAGTGTATCCCCCTTACCCCGACTAGACGCAAGGGTCCCTATTTGGTCAAAGGTACCTACCTCTGCCAACTAGAGACCCCCAAATCTAACACGGCGTATTTTTAAAGTTGAAAAATGACTATAGAAAGTTTGAATATGATATTAGTCTGAACAGTTTTGCTAATATACTTATTAAAAGTTTATAGAAATTTTTATTTATAGTGTATAATGATATATATGACTTTCGCGGGTGCGCGAAGGGTGCGTGACGAGTGCGCGCACCCTACGCGACTTCATGTCAGCAAAAGAAAAAAGAAATCTGATTGGTTGAAATCAATTTCATTGTGAAAGAGGGAGGATCCATCCTTCTGATATTTCCCTTACTTTTTGTCCTTGATAGAGAGAAGACCTGTTTCTTGCTTCTCTTTATATTGATATACCTTTTTTGTGTGTTTGTTTATTTTTAATACAACTATGGCTTCTAGTTTTGCTGAAGTTGATGCACTTGCAGTAGAGGAGGAAGAACAGATGGTGCAGCAGAAGAAGAAAAGAAAGGAAAGCATCGTTTGGTCCATTTTTAGTGTACAAGAGGACCTGCGATGGATGCCGCTTTCTGCCTCCCGTACCCTGGAACGGCACGGTACGGTCATACTGCGGTGGGACGCACACTCGTTGACCTCTCATGGCACTGCTCCACACTTCGGGGAGGACGCTTTCCATTAGCTGTGTTTTCTGATGACGTGTCGCGCCAGCCCCGTCCAACAACAGAACTCCTTTAGATCCAAACAGACTCTTCCACTCTCTCACCGGAAGTGAAACCAGGCCACGCGGACACTTTCACAATATAACAGCCGGGAATGCACTTTTCGGTAAAAAAACACATTCCTTACTCCTAATTTATCAAATAAACGACTCACTGAAGAACAGGGGCCAGCTTCGATCGGTAAACAGCCGTTACAACGACTTTTTTACTTCGCAATACCATTACAACACATGCATTACCACGCATGCGTTGTACATCGCAAAGTCATTACTACGCATCTTTTTAGAATGCATGGTCATTTACCATGCATGCCTTTACAACGAATTGCGTTGCAAAGGTATGTATGGTAAATGACCATACGTTCTAAAAAAATGTAGACGATCCACGTCGTTGTAAGGAAACAGAGGCTGTTCCGTTTCCTCACAACGACGTGCACCGCCCCTCAGAGATGACGTGAAGCAGGAACCACGAGGAGAGAGGAACCACGAGGAGTGAGAGGTAAGGGGGATTGGGCATGGGGTGGGGGTTACTTTTCTAGGGTTTAGGGTAGTGCAGTGGTGTTTGGGTAGTGTAGGGGGTCGTGCTGGGGGTAGTGTTTTAGGGTTTAGGGTAGTGCAGTGGTGTTTGGGTAGTGTAGGGGGTCGTGCTGGGGGTAGATGTAGGGTTTAGGGTAGTGCAGTGGTGTTTTGGTAGTGTAGGGGGTCATGCTGGGGGTAGATTTAGGGTTTAGGGTAGTGCAGTGGTGTTTGTGTAGTGTAGGGGGTCATGCTGAGGGTAGTGTTTTAGGGTTTAGGGTAGTGCAGTGGTGTTTGAGTAGTGTATGGGGTCATGCTGGGGGTAGTGTTTTAGGGTTTAGGGTAGTGCAGTGGTGTTTGGGTAGTGTAGGGGTTGTGCTGGGGGTAGTGTTTTAGGGTTTAGGGTAGTGCAGTGGTGTTTGGGTAGTGTAGGGGGTCATGCTGGGGGTAGTGTTTTAGGGTTTAGGGTAGAGCAGTGGTGTTTGGGTAGTGTAGGGGGTCATGCTGGGGGTAGATTTAGGGTTTAGGGTAGTGCAGTGGTGTTTGTGTAGTGTAGGGGTTCATGCTGGGGGTAGTGTTTTAGGGTTTAGGGTAGTGCAGTGGTGTTTGTGTAGTGTAGGGGGTCGTACTGGGGGTAGTGTTTTAGGGTTTAGGGTAGTGCAGAGGTGTTTGTGTAGTGTAAGGGGTAGTGTTTTAGGATTTAGGGTAGTGCAGTGGTGTTTGTGTAGTGTAGGGGGTCGTACTGGGGGTAGTGTTTTAGGGTTTAGGGTAGTGCAGAGGTGTTTGTGTAGTGTAAGGGGTAGTGTTTTAGGGTTTAGAGTAGTGCAGTGGTGTTTGTGTAGTGTAGGGGTTGTGCTGGGGTAGTGTTTTAGGGTTTAGGGCAGTGCAGTGGTGTTTGTGTAGTGTAGGGGGTCATGCTGGGGGTAGTGTTTTAGGGTTTAGGGTAGTGCAGTGGTGTTTGTGTAGTGTAGGGGGTCGTGCTGGGGGTAGTGTTTTAGGGTTTAGGGTAGTGCAGTGGTATTTGGGTAGTGTAGGGGGTCATGCTGGGGGTAGTGTTTTAGGGTTTAGGGTAGTGCAGTGGTGTTTGGGTAGTGTAGGGGGTCGTGCTGGGGGTAGATATAGGGTTTAGGGTAGTGCAGTGGTGTTTGGGTAGTGTAGGGAGCCGTGCTGGGGGTAGTGTTTTAGGGCTTAGGGTAGTGCAGTGGTGTTTGTGTAGTGTAGGGGGTCGTGCTGGGGTTAGTGTTTTTGGGTTTAGGGAAGTGCAGTGGTGTTTGTGTAGTGTAGTGGGTCATGCTGGGGGTAGTGTTTTTGGGTTTAGGGTAGTGCAGTGGTGTTGGGGTAGTGTAGGGGGTCGTGCTGGGGGTAGATTTAGGGTTTAGGGTAGTGCAGTGGTGTTTGTGTAGTGTAGGGGGTCGTGCTGGGGGTAGTGTTTTAGGGTTTAGGGTAGTGCAGTGGTGTTTGTGTAGTGTAGGGGGTCGTGCTGGGGTAGTGTTTTAGGGTTTAGGGTAGTGCAGTGGTGTTTGTGTAGTGTAGGGGGTAGTGTTTTAGGGTTTAGGGTAGTGCAATGGTGTTTGTGTAATGTAAGGGGTAGTGTTGGGGGTAGTGTTTTAGGGTTTAGGGTAGTGCAGTGGTGTTTGTGTAGTGTAGGCTGTCGTGTTTTAGGGTTTAGGGTAGTGCAGTGGTGTTTGGGTAGTGTAGGGGGTCGTGCTGGGGGTAGTGTTTTAGGGTTTAGGGTAGTACAGTGGTGTTTGGGTAGTGTAGGGGGTCATGCTGGGGGTAGATTTAGGGTTTAGGGTAGTGCAGTGGTGTTTGGGTAGTGTAGGGAGTCGTGCTGGGGGTAGTGTTTTAGGGTTTAGGGTAGTGCAGTGGTGTTTGTGTAGTGTAGGGGGTCGTGCTGGGGTAGTGTTTTAGGGTTTAGGGTAGTGCAGTGGTGTTTGTGTAGTGTAGGGGGTCATGCTGGGGGTAGTGTTTTGGGGTTTAGGGTAGTGCAGTGGTGTTTGGGTAGTGTGGGGGGTCGTGCTGGGGGTAGTGTTTTAGGGTTTAGGGTAGTGCAGTGGTGTTTGGGTAGTGTAGGGGGTCGTGCTGGGGGTAGAGTTTTAGGGTTTAGGGTAGTGCAGTGGTGTTTGGGTAGTGTAGGGGTCGTGCTGGGGGTAGTGTTTTAGGGTTTAGGGTAGTGCAGTGGTGTTTGTGTAGTGTAGGGGGTCGTGCTGGGGTAGATTTAGGGTTTAGGGTAGTGCAGTGGTGTTTGGGTAGTGTAGGGAGCCGTGTTGGGGTAGTGTTTTAGGGTTTAGGGTAGTGCAGTGGTGTTTGTGTAGTGTAGGGGTCGTGTTGGGGGTAGTGTTTTAGGGTTTAGGGTAGTGCAGTGGTGTTTGTGTAGTGTAAGGGGTCATGCTGGGGGTAGTGTTTTAGGGTTTAGGGTAGTGCAGTGGTGTTTGTGTAGTGTAGGGGTTGTGCTGGGGGTAGTGTTTTAGGGTTTAGGGTAGTGCAGTGGTGTTTCTGTAGTGTAGAGGGTCGTGCTGGTGGTAGTGTTTTAGGGTTTAGGGTAGTGCAGTTGTGTTTGGGTAGTGTAGGGGGTCGTGCTGGGGGTAGATTTATGGTTTAGGGTAGTGCAGTGGTGTTTGTGTAGTGTAGGGCGTCATGCTGGGGGTAGTGTTTTAGGGTTTAGGGTAGTGTAGTGGTATTTGGGTAGTGTAGGGGGACGTGCTGGGGGTAGTGTTTTAGGGTTTAGGGTAGTGCAGTGGTGTTTGTGTAGTGTAGGGGGTCATGCTGGGGGTAGTGTTTTAGGGTTTAGGGTAGTGCAGTGGTGTTTGTGTAGTGTAGGGTGTAGTGCTGGGGGTAGTGTTTTAGGGTTTAGGGTAGTGCAGTGGTGTTTGTGTAGTGTAGGGGGTAGTGCTGGGGATAGTGTTTTAGGGTTTAGGGTAGTGCAGTGGTGTTTGTGTAGTGTAGGTGGTCATGCTGGGGGTAGTGTTTTAGGGTTTAGGGTAGTGCAGTGGTGTTTGGGTAGTGTAGGGGGTCATGCTGGGGGTAGATTTAGGGTTTAGGGTAGTGCAGTGGTGTTTGTGTAGTGTAGGGGGTCATGCTGGGGGTTGTGTTTTAGGGTTTAGGGTAGTGCAGTGGTGTTTGGGTAGTGTAGGGGTCATGCTGGGGGTATTATTTTAGGGTTTAGGGTAGTGCAGTGGTGTTTGGGTAGTGTAGGGGGTCGTGCTGGGGGTAGTGTTTTAGGGTTTAGGGTAGTGCAGTGGTATTTGGGTAGTGTAGGGGCTCGTGCTGGGGGTAGTGTTTTAGGGTTTTGGGTAGTGCAGTGGTGTTTGGGTAGTGTAGGGGGTCATGTTGGGGGTAGATTTAGGGTTTAGGGTAGTGCAGTGGTGTTTGGGTAGTGTAGGGAGTCGTGCTGGGGTAGTGTTTTAGGGTTTAGGGTAGTGCAGTGATGTTTGGGTAGTGTAGGGGTCGTCCTGGGGTAGTGTTTTAGGGTTTAGGGTAGTGCAGTGGTGTTTGGGTAGTGTAGGGGGTCGTGCTGGGGGTAGTGTTTTAGGGTTTAGGGTAGTGCAGTGGTGTTTGGGTAGTGTAGGGGGTCATGCTGGGGGTAGATTTAGGGTTTATGGTAGTGCAGTGGTGTTTGTGTAGTGTAGGGGGTCGTGCTGGGGGTAGTGTTTTAGGGTTTAGGGTAGTGCAGTGGTGTTTGTGTAGTGTAGGGGGTCATGCTGGGGGTAGTGTTTTAGGGTTTAGGGTAGTGCAGTGGTGTTTGTATAGTGTAGGGGGTAGTGTTTTAGGGTTTAGGGTGGTGCAGTGGTCTTTGTGTAGTATAGGGGGTCGTGCTGGGGTAGTGTTTTAGGGTTTAGGGTAGTTCAGTGGTGTTTGTGTAGTGTAGGGGGTCGTGTTTTAGGGTTTAGGGTAGTGCAGTGGTGTTTGGGTAGTGTAGGGGGTCATGCTGGGGGTAGTGTTTTAGGGTTTAGGGTAGTGCAGTGGTGTTTGGGTAGTGTAGGGGGTTGTGCTGGGGGTAGTGTTTTAGGGTTTAGGGTAGTGCAGTGGTGTTTGTGTAGTGTAGGGGGTCATGCTGGGGGTAGATTTAGGGTTTAGGGTAGTGCAGTGGTGTTTGGGTAGTGTAGGGGTCGTGCTGGGGGTAGTGTTTTAGGGTTTAGGGTAGTGCAGTGGTGTTTGGGTAGTGTAGGGGTCATGCTCGGGGTAGTGTTTTAGGTTCAGGGTAGTGCAGTAGTGTTTTGGTAGTGTAGGGGGTCGTGCTGGGGGTAGTGTTTTAGGGTTTAGGGTAGTGCAGTGGTGTTTGGGTAGTGTAGGGGGTCTTGCTGGGGTAGTGTTTTAGGGTTTAGGGGAGTGCAGTGGTATTTGGGTAGTGTAGGGGGTCATGCTGGGGTAGTGTTCTAGGGTTTAGGGTAGTGCAGTGGTGTTTGTGTAGTGAGCAGCGCATGCGCTGCGTCGCTAGGCGAGACCTAAAAAGCATTGCACCAAGATGGCTGCCAACACTTCCTGGATTGAAGTGTTGGCCGCCAATTAAAGCCAAGCTTGTGCTTGTGTAGTTAGGTCCCGCCCAGATATATAAAGATCTTTTTCCTTTAATATCTCAAAAACTACTGAACGGATTTACACCACTTAAAAAAGGACGCTTTCTGAACCAGCACTACCTTTGCCAAATTTGGTGTAATTCCGTTCAGCAGTTCGAGCTGTAGCCGTGTCTAAAGTTTCCTATGGGAAATTGATTTTCCGACCTCTATTTTTGAATTTCTCAGGAACTACTGAACGGATTTACACCATTTAACAAAAGGACTCTTTCTGAACCAAGGGCTACCTTTTAGCAAAATTTGGTGTAATTCCGTTCAGCAGTTCGGGCTGCAGCCGTGTCTAAAGTTTCTATGGAAAATAACATGGAGAAAACACGTTGGGACCCCCTTTTATCTCGGCCCAGCAGCATAATCACCCGAAACTTTTAAGACAGGAGCTGACCGGAGCGCCCCACTAGTTTTGAAAATTTTGCGATGATTCGTCAAACGACGCCAAAGTTATTGGGAAAACAAAAAATGCTTTCGCCAGTAGGTAGTTATAGTTAGGACCTATTTTCCATAGGAAAAGCATTTTTTGTTTTCCCAATAACTTTGGCGTCGTTTGACGAATCATCGCGAAATTTTCAAAACTAGTGGGTCGCTCCGGTCAGCTCTTGTCTTGAAAGTTTCGGGGTGATTAACCAAGCGGGGCCGAGATAAAAGGGGGGTTCCAAAACGTGTTTTCTCCATGTTATTTTCCATAGGAAACTTTAGACACGGCTACAAGCCGAACTGCTGAACGGAATTATACCAAATTTGGCAAAAAGATAGCCCTTGTTTCAGAAAGAACTCTTTGTTAAATGGTGTAAATCCGTTCAGTAGTTCCTGAGAAATTTAAAAAAAAGAGGTCGGAAAATCAATTTCTCATAGGAAACTTTAGACACGGCTACAGCTCGAACTGCTGAACCGAATTACACCAAATTTGGCAAAAAGGTAGCCCTTGGTTCAGAAAGAGACCTTTTTTTTAAATGGTGTAAATCCGTTCAGTAGTTGCTGAGAAAATCAAAAAAATAATAGTTTCGATATCTAGAGGCGCGGTGGAACCGCGCACCCTCCCGACCACGAGCTTCATTCTAATTGGTTGTCAACACTCCAAACCAGGAAGTGTTGGCAGCCATCTTGTGACTCGGTAGAACCGAGTCACAAGAAAACAGGGAAACAAAGGTGAAAAAAAAGAAAAGGAGGCAGGGTAGAAACACCCTGACCCTCTAGGCCTGCTCAGAGGGTCCCACAAGAACCCCCAGGGCCAAAAAAAGCATTTTTTTTTTTTAAATCGGTGAGATTCGCGCACCCAGCGCGAATTTCGGCCGAAAATTAAAAGAAAATGAAGCGCGGACTCCCGCGCTTCGCTATTATTTAGCCCCCGGGTGGGCCAAGTCCCGGGGGCATGCAATATTGTAATTGCGGGGGCCCAGGGAGGCCCCCACAGCCCCGGGGACCGCCACCCCCCGGGGCTATCCTTAAATATTTGCGGGGGGCACATGGCCCCCCCGCAGCCCCGGGGACCGCCACCGCCCGGGCTTGTTTTTTTGAATGTGTGGGGGGGCCTCCAAGGCCCCCCCAAGCCCCAGGGACCACCACCCCCGGGGCTTTTTTTAAATATTTGCGGGGGGCACATGACCCCCCCGCAGCCCCAGGGACCGCCACCCCCTGGGCTTGTATTTTGGAATGTGTGGGGGGCCTCCAAGGCCCCCCCAAGCCCCAGGGACTGCCAGCTCCCCGGGGCACTAAGTATGTAATTTCGGGGGTCCATAATGGACCCCCGAGCCCCGGGGACCACCACTTCCCCGGGGCTGTGTACACGTTGGGAGGGGGCCGCACGGCCCCCTCCTGGAGCCCTTGATGGCCCTGGGGACTGCCACCCCCAGGGCCGGCTCCTGCAGTGTCCCGGGTGCCCACCCCGGGACACTGCTGTTTGCAATGACAGGGGCGGGAGCCGCGCGGCTCCCGCCCCTGTCATTGCAAGCTGCTTAGCTTCATTGAAGCGAGAGCAGGGAAACCTGCTCTCGCTTCAATGAAGCATAGCAGAATTGCTTTTCCACAAGGGGAGCTGCATGTCAGCAGCTCCCCATGTGGAAAAGCAATGCCGGCTCGACCATGGGGGCATTGGGGCTCCCCCCACGGTCCCCAACGGATAGGGCCTACCCCGGGGGATGGGGTCCCCGGGGCTAGAAGTGGCCCAGGAGGGGGGCCACGCGGACCCCCTTCCCAAAAAATAAATAAATAAATAAAGGCCGGCCCCGGGGGATGGGGTCCCCGGGGCCAATAGAGGCCTCAGGAGAAGGGCCACGCAGCCCCCCTCCATAAAAAAAATATATATATGTGGCCATACCCTGGGGGATGGGGTCCCCGGGGCCGGAATTGGCCATGGGACGGGGGCCCACGCGGCCCCCTTCCTGTTGATATTTTATTTTATTTTTTAAATGGGGGCAGGCCCTGGGGGATGGGGTCCCCAGGGCCCAAAAAAAGTAAAAAGAAGGGGGGCCACACAGCTCCCCTTCTAAAAAAACAAATTAAATAAAACACTGCGATCGTGCCGGAGGCCCTGCCCCCTCCCAGCAACACTCTGCAAACGCGCCCTGTGGCGCGTTTTAAGTTGTGGAATTAATTCCTCTTCACTCCTGAGGGTCCCTGGGGGCCAACTAGCCCACCAGGTACCTTCAATAAGCGCCACTGCGCTGCGTTGCAGAGAGGTGGCCCAGGCCACGCCCCTTTTTACCCCTCTCTGCAATGCAGCTCTGTGGCGCTTACTGGAGGTACCTGGTGGGCTAGTTGGACCCCAGGAACCCTCAGGATTCAAGGGGACTTAATCCCCCAACTTAAAACGCGCCACGGGGCACGTTTGCAAGTGGTAAAGGGAGGGGGCGGGGCCTGAGGTGACATGTGTGCAAACACGCCCTGTGGCGCGTTTTCAGTTGGGGAATTAATTCCCCTTCAATCCTGAGGCCCCTGGGGCCAACTAGCCCAACAGGTACCTCCAGTAAGCACCACAGGTCTGCGTTGCAGAGAGGTGGTCCAGGCCACGCCCTTTTACACCTCTCTGCAACGCAGCTCTGTGGCGCTTACTGGAGGTACCTGGTGGGCTAGTTGGACCCCAGGGACCCTCAGGATTCAAGGGACTTAATCCCCCAACTTACAACGCGCCAGGGGGTGCGTTTGCAGAGTGGTGGAGAAAGGGGGCATGGCCTTTGTCTGCCTCTCACCAATCCCACTGCGTGGGGCTTACTGGAGGTAAAAGGTAGGCTAGTTGGCCCCTAAAGGACCCACAGCAGTGAAGGGACTTCAATCCCCATCCAAGAGCGTGCCAGGGAGCGCGTTTGTAGAGTGGTGGGCAAAGTGGGCGTGGTCTGGTACGCAGTACTTACCAATGCTGCTGTGTGGGACTGACTGGAGGTAATAGTTTGGGAAGTTGGCCCCCAAGGATGTCCTTGGGGGCCAACTACCCCTCTTGTTACCTCCAGTAAGTCCCACACAGTGGGATTGCTAAGACGTCTTCGGAGGCCATGGCCCCTTTCTCTACCACTCTGCAAGCGTGCCTCGTGGCAGACTACGGGATGGGGATGAAGTCCAATTTAGTCCTGAGGGAGTTTGGGGGCCAAGAATCCCTCCTGGTACCTCCTGTAAGTCCTACGCAGCGGAATTCCTGAGCGTTGGTTGGACGCCCAGCACCCTTTCTCCACCACTCTGCAAACGCGACTACTAGTTAAAGAAGCATATTTCTGCACCTCTGACTTAGAGGTAGTTTTAATCCCCTGCCCTATTATGTACTAGGGCCTTACAGAGGAGGTCATGCTAATCACAGGGGTACCCCAACGCATAGTGTTCCGTAGTGTATGTAGGTGTTTTCACTGTATTCTAAGTGTCTTTTAGCATAGCACTGGCTCTAGGCCTGGTTAGTCAGAGTCAGTTACCACCAGTACCCGTCTGAAAAAGTTGTGGGCACAGGATGATTTTGCAACATGGCCTCTTTCTGCTCCTCTGTTGGTTGTTTCTGCACATGTCTTGCTTCTTCCTGCACTTTTCTTCATCTTTGTGGACTTCTGTTGCTTCTTTCTGCATTTCTTTTGCTTCTTTCTGTGCGTTTTTTCTTCTTTCTTCACATGTCCTACCTCTGTAGGCATAGTTAGAAACTAGCATTTAAAAAACCTTAGAAATTCACTTAAAAACCATAGGTTTCAGGCACGTTATAGTTAGAAATTAGCATTTAAAAAACCTTGAAATTCACTGAAAAAAACCATAGGTTTCAGGCATGTTATAGTTAGAAATTATCATTTAAAAAACCATTGAAATTCACTGAAAAAACCATAGGTTTCAGGCACGTTATAGTTAGAAATTAGCATTTAAAAAACCTTAGAAATTCACTGAAAAAACTATAGGTTTCAGGGATGTTATAGTTAGTTGGACATTTCACTCGTACAAAACCAGTGAAATTCCCCCGTTATAGTTTGTTCAGCTAACTATAACTCGCGCCCCCGCAATGCACTGCTGATGACGTCACATATTACATCACTCATGACATGGTCAGTGACATCACTGATGACATCACTGATGACATCTCAAATGACATCACTAATGACATCACTGATGACATCATCCATGTGATAATTTCATGCATCTTCTCACACCCTAATATAGCTTTTGATACACCCACTCTAAATTACAGACTGCCATTCTCAAAACCATAGACACTCCAACACCAATAACTACATACCCACTCACTGATTCTTAGGTCTACACACACATTCACTCACTCACCCGTACAGTCACTCATACTTACGGTCACTCAGTACAGGACTATCATATGCACTCATACACCTATATAGACACTCACACACCGCCACTCATCCATAGAGGTACTCACACACCTAGTCAGTCATGCAAATAATTAATCACACTCCCATTTACTCACCTATACAGTTATACACACACCAGCTCACTTACTCATACAAATACTAGCACATTCTTACGCTCTTATACAATCACTGATACAAGCACACACTCATCCATACAGCCACTCTCACAATCACACACTCTCTCTTATAGCCATTTATATACTCTAACACACATATATACTGCCTTTCACATATGTAGTTACTCACACATGTACCACTGAGATATACATTCACTCACTAACACACCCATACACACACTCACCCACCCATACAGTCCATCACAGATGCACTCTTGAAACCAAGCACCCAGTGAATCACCCACTCACACATCTATGCACAGAGTCACACACACCCCACCCACACAAAGACTCAGGCACCCATACAGATACTCAGACAACCAATCAATAACTCATATAGACACTCATGTAGCTATTCACTGTTAGACCTGGCACCATTGGCGTGGGTCTCCCTTCCATTTTTTGCTGTTGCCTCTTATGTTTTTGCTGGTTTTAGATGCTTTTGGGCACTGTGCCACTGCTGTTCAGTGCCACAGTGCAAGTGCTCCCTATGGTAAATTGATGTATGGATTAGTGACTCCATGATTGGCTTGTTTGGCTTACTGTCAGACCTCAGTACAGTGCACTGTGTGTGCCCAGGGCTTGTAAATCAAATGCTGCTGGTGGGCTTGCAGCACTGGTTGTGCCACCCACCGGAGCAGCTTGTAAAGTGTGTCTCAGGCCTGCCATTGCAGAGCCTGTGGGCAGTCTGGTACTGCCATGTTGACTGGGCAAGTGTACCCACTTGCCAGTCCCTAAACCTTCCCTTTTATACATATTAGTCACCCCTAAGGTAGGGCCCAAGGGCAGGGTGCATTGTAGGTAAAGGTAGGACATGCCCTGGTGTGTGTGGCATGTCCTAATAGTGAATTACAGCCATTTTCGTTTTTCACTATTGCAAGGCTACCTGTTCCCCATAGGCCAGAATGGGCAGTTAGATTATTACATTTTATAATCCTAACTGACTCAGGGAACTAGGTAGAAATTGAGTTTAGTATGCCTGAACTCAGAATGATAAAATACATCTTTTAGTGAAGTTGGTTTTAACATTCTGTGTTTGAAAATACCACTTTTAGAAAGTAGGTATTTTCTTGCCTAACTATCCAAGCCTGCCTCTGCTAGGTTGTGTATTCCTTGTCTGGAGTTTGGAGTGACAGGGGCTGGGGGCTTCCAGGAGACAGGGTGAGTCAGCACAGGGCTGAATAGAGAGATCTGCATGCAGATAGGAGGGAGGATTTGCACCTGGGACCTAAATAGGGCTGTGCCTTTCCTCCACAATGCTGGCTCCACCTCCTGTGGTGTGTCTGATGTCCCTGGCCTACACTGTGAAAGGAAAGAAGGAGTCCTGTCAACAAAGTGCTCCAGGACTGACCAGAACTGGTTTTGGACTAGGCAAAGGCCTCTCTGCCTTCAGAGAACAAAGAGAAAAGTAGTATAAATATTGGGACCCAGACCCAAGAACTTTAGATCACTTCTGGGAATCAAGACGAACCTTTGCTGAGGAGAAGAACCAGGAAGCTGAAGGAGGAGACTACCCCTGTGCTGTGTGTTTGGGGGTTGGCCTGCAGTGGTTGCTTCATTGCCAAAGAAAGGAGAAAAGGACTGAGTGTGCTTTCCATCAACTTGAAGAAGAATCTCCAAAGCTTGAACTAGAGCTTGCCTCCTGCCTGAAGTCTCAGGGATACAAGACTTCACCAACCAGCTCCCCCCTGAATTCCCTTGCTGGGAATTGAAGTGCCTGCTGTTGTGCTGGGCCTTCTGAGAGACTGTGTGTCGCTGGGAGCTGGAAGCGCGACACAACAACGAGAAGCGTGTCGCCGCCGCTGCCGCTGTCATCGCATAGCTGAGGAAGTGAGACGCCGCTGACGCTGTCATCATCGCATCGCCGAAGCGCGGCACATCGCCGGAGAAGCGGGACGCTGCCACAGAGGACATTGTCGCATCACCGGAGAAGCGCTGCCGCAGGGCCTGTCGCGGCTCCAAAGATCATCGAAGTCGCCGCACGGCCAGTCGGGCATGCACGCATCGCACCAACGTTGTCGCATCGCAGCCAAGACGCCATTTTATCGCATCGCACCGGAGAAGAGTATCTCATCGAGGTGCCATCTTGTCGCATCGCACCGGAGAGCAGTAAGAAACCGAAGCATCAACTCCCCACACAGTAAGGAAGCGAGCATCAACTCCCCTGAGCAGCAGTAAGGAACCGACGCATCCACTCCCTGAGTGTAAGGAACCGACGCATCACCTTCCCTGCGACCCTTTTGTTTTCTTTGTGTTACGCATTCAAGGTACATTGAGAGTAAAGTGTCGCATCTACAACTTGAGAGAACTGAACTATTTTATAACCTTTTAAAGTCTATTTTTGTGTACAGTATTGTGGATTTTTGTCGTTTGGTCTTGTGTTAAGTCTATATAAAAATACTTATTTTTATAAATACAACCTGTGTGGTGTCCATCTGTAGTGTTGTCACTGTATTACTGTATGTGTTCACAAATGCTTTACACACTGCCTCTGAGATGAGCCTGCCTGCTCGTGCCAAGCTACCAAGGGGGTGAGCAGGGGTTATTTTAGGAGTGTAGCCCCTTACCCTGACTAGACGCAAGGGTCCCTATTTGTCACAGGTACCAACCTATGCCAGCTAGAGACCCCCAAATCTAACATTGGTGGCAGCGGTGAGGATTTGGACTTGCATTTGTGATTCATATACAGTGATTGGTGTACACTACTAGTGAGTGCAGACCATAACGCGACCACATACTTTTTGAGACTTTTTCCTTGGAACTTCTTTTCTATTTTTGATTTTTGAGAACTGCCAGTCTTTTTGCTACCATGAGCAAGTCAGCATCCATAGTATCTGTAGACATTGTTTTGGAAGAAGAGAGAATTGATACCTACACTGTGCCTTATCTAAAAGCTTTGTGCAAGAAATTTAAAATCTCTGTGAAAGGCCTCATCAGGAAAGAGGAATACCAGAAGGCGCTGAGGGCCTGGGTAGAATCTAGGAATGCCAGTGAGCATCCTGAGGAGCCAGTAATGGAGGCAGAGGATTTAAATGAGCAACTTGAGGGGCCAGTGGTCCCAACTGGAGGAAAAGTACCTTCAGGGGCGGGCAGCAGTGTTTCTTCCAAAGGGTTGTCCCCAGGAGAGCTGGAGGACAGAGCAAGGGAGAGGATGCATAAATTGGAGCTAGCTAGGCTCAAAATGGATGGTCAGAAAGACATAGAGAGCAAGAAAATAGAGCTTGGGATGGAATTAGAAATGAAGAAGTTAGCCTTAGAGGAAAAGAGGATGCATTTTGAGCATGAGAGAGGATTGAGGGAATTGGAACTCAAGGCCAAGAAGTTAGAGGTTCCTCCCTCTGGTGGCAGCACACCGCCAGTGCATATAGAAGCAAGAACCTACATTCCCAAAGATGTAGTTAAAGATTTCCACAAGAATGAGGATATTGGTCAGTGGTTTAGGGCTTATGAGGCTGCAATGTTGGCCCACCGGGTCCCTGAGAAGGATTGGGGAGCGGGGTTGTGGGGCCGCTTTGTTAGTGATGGGAGGGACACTTTGTTGGATTTGCCTACAGAGGAGCAGATGTCCTATACCCACATGAAGGGAGCCCTAATGTCCAGATTTGGTTTGACCCCAGAGCTATATAGACAAAGGTTTAGAAATTGCAGAAAACTGGAGTCTACCACTTGGGTAGAATATGTGTCTTTCTTTTGCAGAGCATTGGATGGTTGGGTGAAGGGTAGCAAAGTGGATAATTTTGAGGCACTCTATGATTTGCTTGCATGGGAGCACTTGTCAAATAACTGTTTTCCAGAGCTACGCCAGCATCTTATTGATAGCAAGCTGACTAACCCTAGGAAGCTTGCTGAGGAGGCGGACCGCTGGGTGAGCACCCGGGTCCAGAAGGGTCATGTGGGAGACTTCGCCAAAGGTGGGCAGGGTCCCCAGCAGAAGAGTGGGGGACAAGGATAAACAGAGGGAGTTCCAGAAAGGGCCCCAAAGTAATCCCCATGGGAACCAAGGGAAAGGTTCCCAGCCTCCCCTGAGAAGAAGGCAGTGGCCCCAACAGATAAGCCTGTTCACAAGGGGCCCAAGACCTGTTTTAAGTGTGGTTTAGTAGGCCACTGTTCTTATGATGCTAGATGTCCCTTGTATGGGAAGACAGCACCCACTGGTGCACCACCCCGGCAGTTGGCTAGTGTAGCCCTGGGGGAGGAGATGGGTGCCCAAGGTGGGTGGGGTCCCGCAGAGATGTCCCTTGTCTCTTTAGGAGACTGTGAGGTGGTCCCCAGGACCCAGCTGCCTGATAACACTAAAAAATACAGGCAGTGGGTGACCATCAATGGCAAGAGGGTGGAAGCTCTTAGAGACACCGGAGCCAGTGTGACAGCTGTCAGTTGTCGGTTGGTGTCTGAAGAGCAGGTAGTCCCAAATGCATTTTACCCAGTTGTTGCCGCTGACAGCACAGAGAGCCACTGCAAGGTGGCACAGGTTCCCTTTGGAGTGGGGGGTCTCAGGGACTCTTCAAGTAGCTGTGAGGCCAGCCATGCCTGTTGAATGTCTGTTAGGTAACGATTTGGAGAGCTCCCTTGGGCTAAGGTGGAGCGGAGAGCTCATTTAGAGATGCTGGGTTTGCCTGAGTGGGCCTGCGTGACCACTCGGTCTATGGCAGCCAGTAAGGGTGTTCAAGAGGACCTGGAGCCTGAGAAAATGGCCCAGGTGCCTGCCTTAGAAGAGAAGAGGTAGGGGCATGGGAAACCGGCCCCTGAGATTCCCACGGCCCAGGAGGAGGCGGACCCTGAGGGGATGCCCTGGAGCCTACCGGGGAAGAGATTGCTGAACTGGGAGACCTGCCTGAGCTGACCCATTGGCAGCAGGAAGGAGGTCCCTCCAGGGAAGAGTTCTGTGAGGAGCAGAACAAGTGCCCTTCTCTTGTGGGTTTGCGGCAGCAGGCTGCAAACCAGGCAGCAGGTGATCAGTCTGGATCACATTGGATCTACTGGGAGAATGGTCTCCTGTATAGTGAGCCTAAGGTTGCTGAGCCTGGGTCAGCCCGTGTGCTGGTGGTACCCCAGCGCTTCAGAGCCTTCCTACTGGGGCTGGCTCATGATGTGCCTTTAGCAGGACATTTGGGGCAGGACAAGACCTTTGAAAGGCTTGTCACCCATTTTTATTGGCCCCAAATGCGCAAGAGTTCAGACACTCATTGCAGGACCTGTCAGACTTCCCAGGCAAGTGGAAAGAGTGGGAGGAAGCGCAAGGCTCCTCTCCAGCCATTCCCTGTGGTCAGCACCCCCTTTGAAAGGGTGGGCATTGACATTGTGGGGCCTCTGGATCCCAAGACAGCCATGGGCAACAGGTTCATCCTGGTCTTGGTGGACCATGCCACCCGGTACCCGGAAGCCATCCTCTCAGGACAGTGATGGCCCCCGTGGTGGGACGTGCACTGATGGGGATTTTCTCCCGCGTGGGGTTTCCCAGAGAGGTGGTGTCAGACTGAGGTACCAACTTCATTTCCAAGTATATGAAGTCCCTGTGGCAGGAGTGTGGTGTAACCTACAAGTTCACCACTCCTTACCACCCCCAAGGTAATGGGCTGGTTGAGAGATTCAACCGGACCCTCAAAGGCATGATTATGGGTCTTGAGGAACCCACGAGGCATAAGTGGGACTTCCTCTTACCATGCCTTCTCTTTGCTTACCGTGAGGTGCCACAGAAGTCTCTAGGGTTCAGTCCCTTTGAGCTTCTCTATGGACACCCAGTGAGAGGACCTTTGAGTTTAGTCAAGGAAGGCTGGGAGCAATCTCCCAGGAAACCTCCCCAGGATGTATATAGCTACATGCAGGCCTTTAGGAACCAAACTAGGCGATTCAGAAAACTCGCTGAGGCGAATCTGGAAGCCAGCCAGGAGGAAATGAAGCGGTGGTACGACCAGAATGCCACTCTGGTTGAGCTTCAGCCTGGTCAGAAAGTGTGGGTCATGGCCCCCGTGGAGCCCTGTGCGCTCCAGGATAAGTAGACCGGACCATTTGAGGTGGTGGAGCGCAAGAGTCCGGTTACCTACTTGGTGGACTTGCGGTCTCCCAGGAACCCCTTGCGGGTCCTGCATGTCAACCGCCTGAAGCCCCACTTAGAGAGGTCCGAAGTGGGCATGCTCCTAGCAACAGATGCTGGAATGGAGGAGGAGACTGAGCCTCTTCCTGACCGCCTGTCTGCAACAGAGCAAGATGGGTCAGTGGATGGAGTGAACCTCTCTTCCACCCCTGACCCCTGAGCAGCAGAATGACTGTCACCAGTTGCTGGGACAGTTTTCTGACCTGTTCTCCCTGATTCCCAGTGTCACTGATTGGTGCGTCCATGATGTAGACACTGGGGACAGTCCTCCTGTCAAGCACAAAACTTACAGGGTGACTGACAGGGTGAGAGCTTGCATCAAGGAGGAGGTCTCCAAGATGCTTGCGTTGGGGGTGATTGAGTCCTCTAACATTCCTTGGGCCAGCCCAGTGGTCTTGGTCCCAAAGGCTGCCGCACTGGGTGTCGCACCAGAACTGCGGTTCTGTGTGGACTACCGAGGGCTCAATTCAGTCACCAGGACTGACACGCACCCCATCCCCAGAGCTGATGAGCTCATTGATCGGGTTAGGGGCTGCCCGGTACCTCAGCACGTTTGACTTAACATCTGGGTACTGGCAGATCGCCCTGAACTGATGGGGCAAGAGAGAGTCAGCATTCTCCACACCAGATGGGCACTACCAACTCTGGGTTATGCCCTTTGGGATGAAGAATGCCCCTGCCACCTTTCAGAGGTTGGTCAACCAGGTGTTGGCTGGACTGGAAGAGTTCAGTGCCGCCTACCTGGATGACAATGCAGTGTTCAGCGCCAGTTGGGAAGAACATCTGCACCACCTCTGGGAAGTGCTGATGGCGCTGCGGAGAGCAGGCCTCACGATCAAGGCGAGTAAGTGCCAGATCGGGCAGGGTTCCGTGGTGTACTTGGGACACCAGGTTGGGAGCGGCCAGGTGGCGCCCTACAGCCCAAGATTGAGACCATCCTGACTTGGGAACCCCCCAAGACCCAGACAGAGGTGAGAGGCTTTTTAGGACTCACTGGGTATTACAGGAGGTTTGTCAAGGGGTATGGCAGCATTGTTGCACCCTTGACAGAGCTGACTTCCAGGAAGCAGCCCAAGAGAGTGGTTTGGACTGACACCTGTCAGAGAGCTTTTGATGCCCTGAAGACTGCCATGTGCACGGCGCCCGTGCTCCTGGCACCCAACTTCTCAAAAGAGTTTATTGTGCAAACAGACGCTTCAGAGCATGGTGTGGGGCTGTTCTATCACAGATTAATGAGGAGGGCCTAGACCAACCTGTAGCCTTCCTCAGTAGGAGGTTACTTCCACGGGAACAGAGGTGGAGTGCAATTGAGCGTGAGGCATTTGCTGTGGTCTGGGCACTGAAGAAGTTGAGACCATACTTGTTTGGGACTCACTTCCGGGTTCAGACAGACCACAGGCCCCTCAGATGGCTGATGCAGATGAGGGGTGAGAATCCAAAGCTGTTGAGGTGGTCCATATCCCTACAGGGGATGGACTTTACGGTGGAACACCTCCCTGGTACAGAACACGCCAATGCTGATGGTCTGTCCAGATTTTTCTCGTTTAGTGATGAGAACTCCCGGAGGTAGGGTAGTTCTCCCCACATTTCAGCTGGAGGGGACACGTGTTAGACCTGGCACCATTGGCATGGGTCTCCTTCCATTTTTTTGCTGCTGCCTCTTATGTTTTTGCTGGTTTTAGATGCTTTGGGCACTGTGCCACTGCTGTTCAGTGCCACAGTGCAAGTGCTCCCTATGGTAAATTGATGTATGGATTAGTGACTCCATGATTGGCTTGTTTGGCTTACTGTCAGACCCTAGTACAGCACTGCGTGTGCCCAGGGCTTGTAAATCAAATGCTGCTGGTGGGCTTGCAGCACTGGCTGTGCCACCCACCAGAGCAGCTTGTAAGTGTGTCTCAGGCCTGCCATTGCAGAGCCTGTGGGCAGTCTGGTATTGCCATGTTGACTGGGCAAGTGTACCCACTTGCCAGTCCCTAAACCTTCCCTTTTATACATATTAGTCACCCCTAAGGTAGGCCCAAGGGCAGGGTGCATTGTAGGTAAAAGGTAGGACATGCCCTGGTGTGTGGCATGTCCTAATAGTGAATTACAGCCATTTTCGTTTTTCACTATTGCAAGGCTACCTGTTCCCCATAGGCCAGAATGGGCAGTTAGATTATTACATCTTATAATCCTAACTGACTCAGGGAACTAGGTAGAAATTCGAGTTTAGTATGCCTGAACTCAGAATGATAAAATACATATTTTAGTGAAGTTGGTTTTAACATTTCTGTGTTTGAAAATACCACTTTTAGAAGTAGGTATTTTCTTGCCTAACTATCCAAGCCTGCCTCTGCTAGGTTGTGTATTCCTTGTCTGGAGTTTGAGTGACAGGGGCTGGGGGCTTCCAGGAGACAGGGTGAGTCAGCACAGGGCTGAATAGAGAGATCTGCATGCAGATAGGAGGGAGGAGTTGCACCTGGGACCTGAATAGGGCTGTGCCTTTCCTCCACAATGCTGGCTCCACCTCCTGTGGTGTGTCTGATGTCCCTGGCCTACACTGTGAAAGGAAAGAAGGAGTCTTGTCAACAAAGTGCTCCAGGACTGACTAGAACTGGTTTTGGACTAGGCAAAGGCCTCTCTGCCTTCAGAGAACAAAGAGAAAAGCACTATAAATATTGGGACCCAGACCCAAGAACTTTCGATCACTTCTGGGAATCAAGACAAACCTTTGCTGAGGAGAAGAACCAGGAAGCTGAAGGAGGAGACTACCCCTGTGCTGTGTGTTTGGGGGTTGGCCCTGCAGTGGTTGCTTCATTGCCAAAGAAAGGAGAAAAGGACTGAGTGTGCTTTCCATCAACTTGAAGAAGAATCTCCAAGGGCTTGAACTAGAGCTTGCCTCCTGCCTGAAGTCTCAGGGATACAAGACTTCACCAACCAGCTCCCCCTGAATTCCCTTGCTGGGGATTGAAGTGCCTGCTGTTGTGCTGGGCCTTCTGAGAGACTGCGTGTCGCTGGGAGCTGGAAGCGCGACGCAACAACGAGAAGCGTGTCGCCGCCGCAGCCGCTGTCATCGCATCGCCGAGGAAGCGAGACGCCGCTGCCGCTGTCATCATCGCATCGCCAAGCTGCGGCGCATCGCCGGAGAAGCTGGACGCTGCCACAGAGGACATCGTCGGATCACCGGAGAAGCGTGCCGCAGGGCCTGTCGCGGCTCCAAAGATCATCGAGTCGCCGCGACGGCCGTCGGGCGTGCACGCATCGCACCAACGTTGTCGCATCGCAGCCAAGACGCCATTTTATCGCATCGCACCGGAGAAGAGTATCGCATCGAGGTGCCATCTTGTCGCATCGCACCGGAGAGCAGTAAGAAACCGACGCATCAACTCCCCACACAGTAAGGAAGCGAGCATCAACTCCCTGAGCAGCAGTAAGGAACCGACGCATCCACTCCCTGAGTGTAAGGAACCGACGCATCACCTTCCCTGCGACCCTTTGTTTTCTTTGCGTTACGCATTCAAGGTACATTGAGAGTAAAGTGTCGTGATCTACAACTTGAGAGAACTGAACTATTTTATAACCTTTTAAAGTCTATTTTTGAGTACAGTATTGTGGATTTTTGTCGTTTGGTCTTGTGTTAAGTCTATATAAAAATACTTATTTTTATAAATACAACCTGTGTGGTGTCCATCTGTAGTGTTGTCACTGTATTACTGTATGTGTTCACAAATGCTTTACACACTGCCTCAGAGATGAGCCTGCCTGCTCGTGCCAAGCTACCAAGGGGGTGAGCAGGGGTTATTTTAGGAGTGTAGCCCCTTACCCTGACTAGACGCAAGGGTCCCTATTTGTCACAGGTACCTACCTATGCCAACTAGAGACCCCAAATCTAACATTCACAAACCCATGCCGCCTTACACACCAACAGACAGACGGATACAGACATTCACACAGTTTAGTCACTAACCCATGCATTCAGTAAGATACATTTAATCACTCACTTATAGAGTCAGTCACGCACCTACTAAATCATCCATTCAGACACTTATACACCCACTCATTCTTCAATTCGCCTTTCCCTATATATATTAAACATATTTAAACTTTTCAGAAACACACAGTCACTGGATGATGTCATCACTGATGTCATCAGTGATGTCATTTGAGATGTCATCAGTGATGTCACTGACCATGTCATGAGTGATGTAATATGTGACGTCATCAGCAGTGCATTATGGGGCGCGAGTTATAGTTAGCTGAACTAACTATAACGGGGAATTTCACTGGTTTTGTACGAGTGAAATGTCCAACTAACTATAACACCCCCTGAAACCTATGGTTTTTTCAGTGAATTTCTAAGGTTTTTTAAATGATAATTTCTAACTATAACGTGCCTGAAACCTATGGTTTTTTCAGTGAATATATATATATATATATATATTCTGCTCCAAGGTTGTCCACCTGGTGAGTAGCACTCGATCAACAGCTTTGTTTATGATAGGCAGGGACGAGGATCCGCTTGTAGAAGCTGCTCCGTAATGAAATGCCTGACGCGCTTGGCTCCATATACTTCTCTTCAGAGGCTTGAACGGAGACAGTAGTGCAAACGCTGAACCCACTTCGCCATTTTCATATTGCACACCCACCAATGGGAAGCTCGAATGAGACTGTGCATTTTGGGAAATGTGGTCCGGATAGCACACAGTCTTGTCCTGTATGACCCTGCAAGTGGACTCGTCCTCAATCCTGTTTGCGGCTGCTGGCCCACATAGCCGACATGATAGTTACCATGTAGGGTGGCCCCCATAACATTACGGGCGGTGCACACTCCGCAGCAGGACGGCCGCATATCACATTCTGCTCCAAGGTTGTCCACCTGGTGAGCAGCACTCGATCAACAGCTTTATTTATGATAGGCAGGTGACGGGATCCGCTTGTAGAAGCTGCTCCGTAATGGAAATGCCTGACGCGCTTGAGCTCCATATGCTTCTCTTCAGAGGCTTGAACGGAGACAGTGTGTGCAAACGCTGAACCCCTTCGCCATTTTCATATTGCACACCCACCAATGGGAAGCTCGAATGAGACTGTGCATTTTGGGAAATGTGGTCCGGATAGCACACAAATCTTGTCCTGATGGACCCTGCAAGTGGACTCGTCCTCAATCCTGTTCATGGCTGCTGGCCACATAGCCGACATGATAGTTACCATGTAGGGTGGCCCCCATAACATTACGGGTGGTGCACACTCCGCGGCAGGATCGGCCGCGCGTTACATTCTGCTCCAAAGGTTGTCCACCTGGTGAGTAGCACTCGATCAACAGCTTTGTTTATGATAGGCAGGGACGAGGATCCGCTTGTAGAAGCTGTTCCATAATGGAAATGCCTGACGCGTCGAAGCTCCATATGCTTCTCTTCAGAGGCTTGAACGGAGACAGCGTATGCAAGCGCTGAACCCACTTCGCCATTTTCATATTGCACACCCACCAATGGGAAGCTCGAATGAGACTGTGCATTTTGGGAAATGTGGTCCGGATAGCACACAAATCTTGTCCTGTATGGACCCTGCAAGTGGACTCGTCCTCAATCCTGTTTGCGGCTGCTGGCTCACATAGCCGACATGATAGTTACCATGTAGGGTGGCCCCATAACATTACGGGGTGGTTCACACTCCGCGGCAGGATGGTCGCGCATTACATTCTGCTCCAAAGGTTGTCCACCTGGTGAGTAGCACTCGATCAACAGCTTTGTTAATGATAGGCAGGGACGAGGATCGCTTGTAGAAGCTGCTCCGTAATGGAAATGCCTGACGCGTCGAGCTCCATATGCTTCTCTTCAGAGGCTTGAACAGAGACATTGTGTGCAAACGCTGAACCCACTTCGCCATTTTCATATTGCACACCCACCAATGGGAAGCTCGAATGAGACTGTGCATTTTGGGAAATGTGGTCCGGATAGCACACAAATCTTGTCCTGTATGGACCCTGCAAGTGGACTCGCCTCAATCCTGTTTGCGGCTGCTGACCCACATAGCTGACATGATAGTTACCATGTAGGGTGGCTCCCATAACATTACCGGGTGGTGCACACTCCGCGCAGGACGGCCGCGCGTTACATTCTGCTCCAAAGTGTTGTCCACCTGGTGAGTGCACTCGATCAACAGCTTTGTTTATGATAGGCAGGGACGAGGATCCGCTTGTAGCTGCTCCGTAATGGAAATGCCTGACGCGCTTTGAAGCTCCATATGCTTCTCTTCAGAGGCTTGAACGGAGACAGTGTGTGCAAACGCTGAACCCAGTTCGCCATTTTCATATTGCACACCCACCAATGGGAAGCTCGAATGAGACTGTGCATTTTGGGAAATGTGGTCCGGATAGCACACAAATCTTGTCCTGTATGGACCCTGCAAGTGGACTCGTCCTCAATCCTGTTTGTGGCTGCTGGCCCACATAGCCGACATGATAGTTACCATGTAGGGTGGCCCCCATAACATTACGGGGTGGTGCACACTCCGCGGCAGGATAGCCGCGTATTACATTCTGCTCCAAAGGTTGTCCACCTGGTGAGTAGCACTCGATCAACAGCTTTGTTTATGATAGGCAGGGACGAGGACGAGGACGAGGATCCGCTTGTAGAAGCTGCTCACGTAATGGAAATGCTCTGCCGCGGAGTGTGCACCACCCCGTAATGTTATGAGGGGCCACCCGACATGGTAACTATCATGTCGGCTATGTGGGCCAGCAGCCGCAAACAGGATTGAGGACGAGTCCACTTGCAGGGTCCATACAGGACAAGATTTGTGTGCTATCCGGACCACATTTCCCACAATGCACACACCCATTGGTGGGTGTGCAATATGAAAATGGCGAAGTGGGTTCAGAGTTTGCACACACTGTCTCCGTTCAAGCCTCTGAAGAGAAGCATGTGGAGTTTCGAAATGCGTCAGGCATTTCCATTACGGAGCAGCTTCTACAAGCGGATCCTCGTCCCTGCCTATCATAAACAAACCTGTTGATCGAGTGCTACTCACCAGGTGGACAACCTTTGGAGCAGAATGTAATACGCGGCCGTCCTGCCGCGGAGTGTGCACCACCCCGTAATGTTATGGTGGCCACCCTACATGGTAACTATCATGTCAGCTATGTGGGCCAGCAGCCGCAAACAGGATTGAGGACGAGTCCACTTGCAGGGTCCATACAGGACAAGATTTGTGTGCTATCCAGACCACATTTCCCACAATGCACAGTCTCATTCGAGCTTCCCATTGGTGGGTGTGCAATATGAAAATGGCGAAGTGGGTTCAGCGTTTGCACACACTGACTCCGTTCAAGCCTCTGAAGAGAAGCATGTGGAGTTTCGAAATGCGACAAGCATTTCCATTACGGAGCAGCTTCTACAAGCGGATCCTCGTCCCTGCCTATCATAAACAAACCTGTTGATCGAGTGCTACTCACCAGGTGGACAACCTTTGGAGCAGAATGTAATACGCGGCCGTCCTGCCGCGGAGTGTGCACCACCCGGTAATGTTATGGGGGCCACCCTACATGGTAACTATCATGTCGGCTATGTGGGCCAGCAGCCGCAAACAGGATTGAGGACGAGTCCACTTGCAGGGTCCATACAGGACAAGATTTGTGTGCTATCCGGACCACATTTCCCAAAATGCACAGTCTCATTCGAGCTTCCCATTGGTGGATGTGCAATATGAAAATGGCGAAGTGGGTTCAGCGTTTACACACACTGTCTCCGTTCAAGCCTCTGAAGAGAAGCATATGGAGCTTCGAATTGCGTCAGGCATTTCCATTACGGAGCAGCTTCTACAAGCGGATCCTCGTCCCTGCCTATCATAAACAAAGCTGTTGATCGAGTGCTACTCACCAGGTGGACAACCTTTGGAGCAGAATGTAATATGCGGCCGTCCTGCCGCGGGAGTGTGCACCACCCCGTAATGTTATGGGGGCCACCCTACATGGTAACTATCATGTCGGCTATGTGGGCCAGCAGCCGCAAACAGGATTGGAGGACGAGTCCACTTGCAGGGTCCATACAGGACAAGATTTGTGTGCTATCCGACCACATTTCCCACAATGCACAGTCTCATTCGAGCTTCCCATTGGTGGGTGTGCAATATGAAAATGGCGAAGTGGGTTCAGCGTTTGCACACACTGACTCCGTTCAAGCCTCTGAAGAGAAGCATATGGAGTTTCGAAATGCGACAGGCATTTCCATTACGGAGCAGCTTCTACAAGCGGATCCTCGTCCCTGCCTATCATAAACAAACCTGTTGATCGAGTGCTACTCACCAGGTGGACAACCTTTGGAGCAGAATGTAATACGCGGCCGTCCTGCCGCGGAGTGTGCACCACCCCGTAATGTTATGGTGGCCACCCGACATGGTAACTATCATGTCGGCTATGTGCGCAGCAGCCGCAAACAGGATTGAGGACGAGTCCACTTGCAGGGTCCATACAGGACAAGATTTGTGTGCTATCCGGACCACATTTCCCACAATGCACAGTCTCATTCGAGCTTCCCATTGGTGGGTGTGCAATATGAAAATGGCTAAGTGGGTTCAGCGTTTGCACACACTGTCTCCGTTCAAGCCTCTGAAGAGAAGCATGTGGAGTTTCGAAATGCGTCAGGCATTTCCATTACGGAGCAGCTTCTACAAGCGGATCCTCGTCCCTGCCTATCATAAACAAACCTGTTGATCGAGTGCTACTCACCAGGTGGACAACCTTTGGAGCAGAATGTAATACGCGGCCGTCCTGCCGCGGAGTGTGCACCACCCCGTAATGTTATGGGGGCCACCCGACATGGTAACTATCATGTCGGCTATGTGGGCCAGCAGCCGCAAACAGGATTGAGGACGAGTCCACTTGCAGGGTCCATACAGGACAAGATTTGTGTGCTATCCGGACCACATTTTCCACAATGCACAGTCTCATTCGAGCTTCCCATTGTTGGGTGTGCAATATGAAAATGGCGAAGTGGGTTCAGCGTTTGCACACACTGTGTCCGTTCAAGCCTCTGAAGAGAAGCATGTGGAGTTTCGAAATGCGTCAGGCATTTCCATTACGGAGCAGCTTCTAGGAGCGGATCCTCGTCCCTGCCTATCATAAACAAACCTGTTGATCGAGTGCTACTCACCAGGTGGACAACCTTTGGAGCAGAATGTAATTCGCGGCCATCCTGCCGCGGAGTGTGCACCACCCCGTAATGTTATGGGGGCCACCCGACATGGTAACTATCATGTCGGCTATGTGGGCCAGCAGCCGCAAACAGGATTGAGGACGAGTCCACTTTCAGGGTCCATACAGGACAAGATTTGTGTGCTATCCGGACCACATTTCCCACAATGCACAGTCTCATTCGAGCTTCCCATTGGTGGGTGTGCAATATGAAAATGGCGAAGTGGGTTCAGCGTTTGCACACACTGTCTCCGTTCAAGCCTCTGAAGAGAAGCATGTGGAGTTTCAAAATGCGTCAGGCATTTCCATTACGGAGCAGCTTCTACAAGCGGATCCTCGTCCCTGCCTATCATAAACAAACCTGTTGATCGAGTGCTACTCACCAGGTGGACAACCTTTGGAGCAGAATGTAGTACGCGGCCGTCCTGTCGCGGAGTGTGCACCACCCCGTAATGTTATGGGGGCCACCCGACATGGTAACTATCATGTCGGCTATGAGGGCCAGCAGCCGCAAACAGGATTGAGGACAATTCCACTTGCAGGGTCCATACAGGACAAGATTTGTGTGCTATCCGGACCACATTTCCCACAATGCACAGTCTCATTCGAGCTTCCCATTGGTGGGTGTGCAATATGAAAATGGCGAAGTGGGTTCAGCGTTTGCACACACTGTCTCCGTTCAAGCCTCTGAAGAGAAGCATGTGGAGTTTCGAAATGCGTCAGGCATTTCCATTACGGAGCAGCTTCTACAAGCGGATCCTCGTCCCTGCCTATCATAAACAAACCTGTTGATCGAGTGCTACTCACCAGGTGGACAACCTTTGGAGCAGAATGTAATACGCGGCCGTCCTGCCGCGGACTGTGCACCACCCCGTAATGTTATGGGGGCCACCCGACATGGTAACTATCATGTCGGCTATGTGGGCCAGCAGCCGCAAACAGGATTGAGGACGAGTCCACTTGCAGGGTCCATACAGGACAAGATTTGTGTGCTATCCGGACCACATTTCCCACAATGCACAGTCTCATTCGAGCTTCCCATTGGTGGGTGTGCAATATGAATATGGCGAAGTGGGTTCAGTGTTTGCACACACTGTCTCCGTTCAAGCCTCTGAAGAGAAGCATGTGGAGTTTCAAAATGCGTCAGGCATTTCCATTACGGAGCAGCTTCTACAAGCGGATCCTCGTCCCTGCCTATCATAAACAAACCTGTTGGATCGAGTGCTACTCACCAGGTGGACAACCTTTGGAGCAGAATGTAGTACGCGGCCGTCCTGCCGCGGAGTGTGCACCACCCCGTAATGTTATGGGGGCCACCCGACATGGTAACTATCATGTCGGCTATGTGGGCCAGCAGCCGCAAACAGGATTGAGGACAAGTCCACTTGCAGGGTCCATTCAGGACAAGATTTGTGTGCTATCCGGACCACATTTCCCACAATGCACAGTCTCATTCGAGCTTCCCATTGGTGGGTGTGCAATATGAAAATGGCGAAGTGGGTTCAGCGTTTGCACACACTGTCTCCGTTCAAGCCTCTGAAGAGAAGCATGTGGAGTTTCGAAATGCGTCAGGCATTTCCATTAAGGAGCAGCTTCTACAAGCGGATCCTCGTCCCTGCCTATCATAAACAAACCTGTTGATCGAGTGCTACTCACCAGGTGGACAACCTTTGGAGCAGAATGTAATACGCGGCCGTCCTGCCGCGGAGTGTGCACCACCCCGTAATGTTATGGGGCCACCCGACATGGTAACTATCATGTCGGCTATGTGGGCCAGCAGCCGCAAACAGGATTGAGGACGAGTCCACTTGCAGGGTCCATACAGGACAAGATTTGTGTGCTATCCGGACCACATTTCCCACAATGCACAGTCTCATTCGAGCTTCCCATTGGTGGGTGTGCAATATGAAAATGGCGAAGTGGGTTCAGCGTTTGCACACACTGTCTCCGTTCAAGCCTCTGAAGAGAAGCATGTGGAGTTTCGAAATGCGTCAGGCATTTCCATTACGGAGCAGCTTCTACAAGCGGATCCTCGTCCCTGCCTATCATAAACAAACCTGTTGATCGAGTGCTACTCACCAGTTGGACAACCTTTGGAGCAGAATGTAATACGCGCCCGTCCTGCCGCGGAGTGTGCACCACCCCGTAATGTTATGGGGGCCACCTGACATGGTAACTATCATGTCGGCTATGTGGGCCAGCAGCCGCAAACAGGATTGAGGACGAGTCCACTTGCAGGGTCCATACAGGACAAGATTTGTGTGCTATCCGGACCACATTTCCCACAATGCACAGTCTCATTCGAGCTTCCCATTGGTGGGTGTGCAATATGAAAATGGCGAAGTGGGTTCAGCGTTTGCACACACTGTCTCCGTTCAAGCCTCTGAAGAGAAGCATGTGGAGTTTCGAAATGCGCCAGGCATTTCCATTACGGAGCAGCTTCTGCAAGCGGATCCTCGTCCCTGCCTATCATAAACAAAGCTGTTGATCGAGTGCTACTCACCAGGTGGACAACCTTTGGAGCAGAATGTAATACGCGGCCGTCCTGCCGCGGAGTGTGCACCACCCTGTAATGTTATGGGGGCCACCCGACATGGTAACTATCATGTCGGCTATGTGGGCCAGCAGCCGCAAACAGGATTGAGGACGAGTCCACTTGCAGGGTCCATACAGGACAAGATTTGTGTGCTATCCGTGACCACATTTCCCACAATGCACAGTCTCATTCGAGCTTCCCATTAGTGGGTGTGCAATATGAAAATGGCGAAGTGGGTTCAGCGTTTGCACACACTGTCTCCGTTCAAGCCTCTGAAGAGAAGCATGTGGAGTTTCGAAATGCGTCAGGCATTTCCATTACGGAGCAGCTTCTACAAGCGGATCCTCGTCCCTGCCTATCATAAACAAACCTGTTGATCGAGTGCTACTCACCAGGTGGACAACCTTTGGAGCAGAATGTAATACGCGGCCGTCCTGCCGCGGAGTGTGCACCACCCCGTAATGTTATGGGGGCCACCCGACATGGTAACTATCATGTCGGCTATGTGGGCCAGCAGCCGCAAACAGGATTGAGGACGAGTCCACTTGCAGGGTCCATACAGGACAAGATTTGTGTGCTATCCGGACCACATTTCCCACAATGCACAGTCTCATTCGAGCTTCCCATTGGTGGGTGTGCAATATGAAAATGGCGAAGTGGGTTCAGCGTTTGCACACACTGTCTCCGTTCAAGCCTCTGAAGAGAAGCATGTGGAGTTTCGAAATGCTTCAGGCATTTCCATTACGGAGCAGCTTCTACAAGCGGATCCTCGTCCCTGCCTATCATAAACAAAGCTGTTGATCGAGTACTACTCACCAGGTGGACAACCTTTGGAGCAGAATGTAATACGCGGCCGTCCTGTCGCGGAGTGTGCACCACCCCGTAATGTTATGGGGGCCACCCAACATGGTAACTATCATGTCGGCTATGTGGGCCAGCAGCCGCAAACAGGATTGAGGACGAGTCCACTTGCAGGGTCCATACAGGACAAGATTTGTGTGCTATCCGGACCACATTTCCCACAATGCACAGTCTCATTCGAGCTTCCCATTGGTGGGTGTGCAATATGAAAATGGCGAAGTGGGTTCAGCGTTTGCACACACTGTCTCCGTTCAAGCCTCTGAAGAGAAGCATGTGGAGTTTCAAAATGCGTCAGGCATTTCCATTACGGAGCAGCTTCTACAAGCGGATCCTCATCCCTGCCTATCATAAACAAACCTGTTGATCGAGTGCTACTCACCAGGTGGACAACCTTTGGAGCAGAATATATATATATATATATATATTCACTGAAAAAACCATAGGTTTTAGGTACAGTTATAGTTACTTGGACATTGCACTCGTACAAAACCCGTGAAATTCCCCCGTTATAGTTAGTTCAGCTAACTATAACTCGCGCCCCGCAATGCACTGCTGATGACGTCACATATTACATCACTCATGACATGGTCAGTGACATCACTGATGACATCACTGATGACATCTCAAATGACATCACTGATGACATCATCCAGTGACTGTGTGTTTCTGTAAAGTTTAAATATTTTTAATATATATAGGAAAAGACGTATTGAAGAATGAGTGGGTGTGTAAGTGTCTGTATGGATGATTTAGTAGGTGCGTGACTGACTCTATAAGTGAGTGATTTAACGTATCTTACTGAATGCATGGGTTAGTGACTAAACTGGGTGAATGTCTGTATCCGTCTGTCTGTTGCTGTGTAAGTGGCTGCATGTGTTTGTGAATAGCTAAATGAGTGTCTATATGAGTTATTGAATGCTTGTCTGAGTATCTGTATGGGTGCCTGAGTGTTTGTGTGGGAGGGGTGTGTGCAACTCTGTGCATAGATGTGTGAGTGGGTGATTCACTGGGTGGATGGTTTCAAGAGTGCATCTGTGATAGACTGTATGGGTGGGTAAGTGTGTGTAAGAGTGTGTTAGTGAGTGAATGTATGTCCCAGTGGTACATGTGTGAGTAACTACATATGTGAAAGGCAGTATATATGTGTGTTGGAGTATATAAATAGCTATAAGCAAGAGTGAGTGATTGTGATAGTGGCTGTATGGATGAGTGTGTGCTTGTATCAGTGATTGTATAAGAGCGTAACAATGTGCTACTATTTGTATGAGTAAGTGAGCTGGTGTGTGTATTACTGTATAGGTGAGTAAATGGCAGTGTGTTTAATTATTTGCATGACTGAATAGGTGTGTGAGTATCTCTATGGATGAGTGGCGTTGTTTGAGTGTCTATATAGGAGTAAGAGTGCATATGATAGTCCTGTACTGAGTGACCGTAAGTATGAGTGACTGTACGGGTGAGTGAGTGGATGTGTGTGTGTAGACCTAAGAATCAGTGAGTGGGTATGTAGTTATTGGTGTTGGAGTGTCTATGGTTTTGCGAATGGCAGTCTGTAATTTAGAGTGGGTGTATCAAAGGTTATATTAGGGTGTGAGGAGGTGCATCAGATTATCACGTGGATGATGTCATCAGTGATGTCATTTGAGATGTCATCAGTGATGTCATCAGTGATGTCACTGACCATGTCATGAGTGATGTAATATGTGACGTCATCAGCAGTGCATTGCGGGGCGCGAGTTATAGTTAGCTGAACTAACTATAACGGGGGAATTTCACGGGTTTTGTACGAGTGCAATGTCCAAGTAACTATAACTGTACCTAAAACCTATGGTTTTTTCAGTGAATTTCAAAGGTTTTTTAAATGCTAATTTATAACTATAACGTGTCTGAAACCTATGGTTTTTTCAGTGAATTTCAAAGGTTTTTTAAATGCTAATTTGTAACTATAACGTGTCTCAAACCTATGGTTTTTTCAGTGAATTTCAAAGGTTTTTTAAATGCTAATTTCTAACTATAACGTGCCTGAAACCTACGTTTTTTTTAGTGAATTTCAAACGTTTTGTAAATGAAAATTTTTAAATGTATTAATTGTTATATTAATTTTTTTCATACTGATTTACTACATTTTTAGAAACAATTTTTTTTACATATTTTATTTTTAAATTACATTGTAATTACATTATACATTACATTACAAAAAATACTTTCTCAGAATGAATTACTTTAGTTTAAATACTTTGCAGATAGGCAATAGACTTTAAGTACAGTAGTTACAGTTGTTGCAATGGGCAACACATTTTCAAACACAATGCAACATTCAGCTCAATGTGAATTTCTAGTTAAATGCAATTAGTTACTTTATGGATTACTTTTTCTAACCACAGGACTGGATCCTAGAGTCAGTCCTGGTACATCTCCTGTAAACAGTTGAGTAAAAGCGTTTTGGTTACAGTCGTGATTTTTAAGGAATATTATTGTATTTTAAAAGTTGACACTTAGAAACTTTTTCTCATAGAATCACCAATGTTATCCTATGGAAGGAAATTCACTTAGCAGGTAAAAACTGTTATCGTTACTTTTTCTTACTCAGTGTTGGATCCTGGATCCAGCACTGGTGCATCTCCTGTAAACAGTTGAAAGAATGCGTTTAAGTCATACAGGCGATTTTAAGGAATATTTGTAGTTTGTGAAAATCAACACTTTGAAACTTTTTGCTGAAAACCAGTCAATGTTAGCCTATGAAGGAAATTCAAGTTACCGGTAAGTACGGTTAAAATTACTTTTGAGGATCAGTACTGGGCTGAAAGATGCAGCACTGAGGTCTCTCCTGATAACAGGTGAGTAAATCGGAATTCGTATTTCGGCTGATTTTAGAGGAATATTTTAAAGTTCCAAAACTCCACACTTAGAAGAATTTCCAAGTGAAACCAGTCAATGTTAGCCTATGGAAGGAAATTCAAGTTACTGGTAAGTACGGTTAAAATTACTTTTCAGGACCAGTACTGGGCTGAAAGATGCAGCACTGAGGTCTCTCCTGATAACAGGTGAGTAAATCAGAATTCGGATTTCGGCTGATTTTAGAGGAATATTTGTATGTTTCAAAAATCAACACTTAGAAACTTTTTCAGCAAAAAGCAGGCAATGATATCCTATGGAAGGAAATTCAAGTTACTGGTAAGTACGGTTAAAATTACTTTTGAGGATCAGTACTGGGCTGAAAGATGCAGCACTGAGGTCTCTCCTGATAACAGGTGAGTAAATCAGAATTCGTATTTCGGCTGATTTTAGAGGAATATTTTAAAGTTCCAAAACTCCACACTTAGAAGAATTTCCAAGTGAAACCAGTCAATGTTAGCCTATGAAGGAAATTCAAGTTACCGGTAAGTACGGTTAAAATTACTTTTCAGGATCAGTACTGGGCTGAAAGATGCAGCACTGAGGTCTCTCCTGATAACAGGTGAGTAAATCGGAATTCGTATTTCGGCTGATTTTAGAGGAATTTTTAAAGTTCCAAAACTCCACACTTAGAAGAATTTCCAAGTGAAACCAGTCAATGTTAGCCTATGAAGGAAATTCAAGTTACCGGTAAGTACGGTTAAAATTACTTTTCAGGACCAGTACTGGGCTGAAAGATGCAGCACTGAGGTCTCTCCTGATAACAGGTGAGTAAATCGGAATTCGTATTTCAGCTGATTTTAGAGGAATATTTTAAAGTTCCAAAACTCCACACTTAGAAGAATTTCCAAGTGAAACCAGTCAATGTTAGCCTATGGAAGGAAATTCAAGTTACTGGTAAGTACGGTTAAAATTACTTTTCAGGACCAGTACTGGGCTGAAAGATACAGCATTGAGGTCTCTCCTTATAACAGGTGAGTAAATCGGAATTCGTATTTCGGCTGATTTTAGAGGAATATTTGCACAATGGTGAAGGGAGGGGGCGGGGCCTGAGGTGACATCTGTGAAACGCGCCTCGTGGCGCGTTTTAAGTTGGGGGATTAAGTCCCTTGAATGCTGAGGGTCCCTAGGGGCCAACTAGCCCACCAGGAACCTCCAATATGCACCAGGGGCTGCGTTGCAGAGACGTGTAGAGAGGCCACACCCCTTTTACACCTCTCTGCAACGCAGCTCTGTGGCGCTTTCTGGATGTACCTGTTGGGCTAGTTGGCCCTCAGGGACCCTCAGGATTGAAGGGGATTTAATTCCCCATCTTAAAACGCGCCACGGGGCCTGTTTGCACACATGTCCCCTGAAGCCCCGCCCCTCCCTTCACCACTGTGCAAACGCGCCCGTGGCGCGTTTTAAGTTGGGGATTAAGTCCCTTGAATCCTGAGGGTCCTCGGAGTCCAACTAGCCCACCATATACCTCCAAAAGCGCCACAGAGCTGCGTTGCAGAGAGGTGTAAAAGGGGTGTGGCCTCTCTACACGTCTCTGCAACACAGCCCCTGGCGCATATTGGAGGTTCCTGGTGGGCTAGTTGGCCCCCAGGGACCCCCAGTATTCAAGGGGAATTGTTCTCTCTGCAAACGCGCCAGGGGCGCGTTTGCAGAGTGGTGAAGGAAGGGGCGGGGCCTGCGGGCCCGATCGTTTTAAAAAAAAAAAATTTTGTCCTCTGAAGGGGGCTGTGTGGCCCCCTTCCTTTTTCCTGTTTTTATGCCCTGGAAACCCCATCCCCCAGGGCCTTACCCCCTTTTTAAAATTTTTAATTAAAAAACGGGAAGGGGGCCGCGTGGCCCCCTTCCCTGGGCCTGTATTGGCCCCGGGGACCCCATCCCCCGGGGCATGGCCTTTTATTTTTATTCTTTGGAGGGGGCTGCGTGGCCCCCTCCTCTGGCCATTTAAGGCCCCGGGGACCCCATCCTCGGGGCCGGCCTTTCCATTTTTTTTTTTTTTTCTTTTTCTTTTTTTGGGGAGGGGGGCCGCGTGGCCCCCTCCTGGGCCACTACTTGCCCCGGGGACCCCATCCCCCGGGGCTGGCTCTCTCTCGTTGGGGACTGTGGGGGTCCCCAATCCCCCACAGTCCCGCCGGCTCCCCACGTCCCTTGGGAGCCGGCATTGCTAGCCTCCACATGGGGAGCAGCTGACATGCTGCTCCCCATGTGGAAAGCAATGTGCTTTGGATATTGGAAGAGAGAGCAGGTTTCCTGCTCTCTCTTCCAATATCCAAAGCAGTTTGCTATGGCAGGACGGGAGCCGCGAGGCTCCCTCCTGCCATAGCAAACTACAGTGTCCCGGGGTAGGCACCCCGGGACACTGCAGGAGCCGGCCCTGGGGGTGGCGGTCCCCAGGGCCATCAAGGGCTCCAGGAGGGGGGCGCGCGGCCCCCTCCCTACATGAGCACAGCCCCGGGGAGGTGGTGGTCCTCGGGCTTCGGGGGTCCAAAACGGACCCCCATTTTAATTTGTTAGTGCCCCGGGGAGGTGGCGGTCTCGGGCGTGTGGGGCTGGAGCCCCCCACACAGGTTGTTAAATTAATTTTAAAAAGCCCCGGGAGGTGGTGGTCCTCGGGCTGCGGGAGGGCTCAGAGCCCTCCCGCACCATTTTAAAAAAGCCCCGGGGGTGGCGGTCCCCGGGGCTTGGGGGCCCTTGAGGCCCCCACACATAAAATTAAACCCCCACCATGCCCCAGGGACTTGGGCCACCCGGGGGCAAAATACACTCGAAGCGCGGGAGACCGCGCTTCGATTTTTTTGTTCGCAGGATTCGCGCACCCTGAGCGCATCCTGCCGATTTTTAAATTTTTTAATTTTTTTTGCCCAGGGGGTCCTTGTGGGACCCCTGAGCAAACCTAGGGGGTCAGGGTGTTTCTACCCTGCCCCCTTTTGCGCTTTGCGCACTTGTTTCTGTCCCTCGGTTCTACCGAGGGACAAAATGGCTGCCAACACTTCTTGATTTGGAGTGTTGACAGCCAATTAGCATGCAGCTCGTGATCGGGAGGGTACGCGGATCCGACGCGCCCATAGATATATATGTGATTTTAATTGTGAATTTCTCAGGAACTACTGAACGGATTTACACCATTTTAGCAAAAGGCACCAGTCTGAACCAAGGGCTACCTCTTTGCCAAATTTGGAGTAATTCCGTTCAGCAGTTCGGGCTGTAGCTGCGACTAAAGGTTCCTATGGAAAAATGAATGGGGAAAACGCGTTTTGGGACCCCCTTTTTCTCGGCCCCCGCTTGACGTATCACCCCGAGACTTTCAGGGTAGGAGCGGACCGGAGCGCCCCAACAAGTTGGAAGCTTTCGCAAAGATTCGTCAACTGGCGCCAACGTTATTGCAAATAGAATGTCGCGGATTTCCTATGGATAATAGGTCCTAACTATAACTATCTACTGGCGACCGCCAGTAGATAATATACATATATATATATATATGCTTTTTATTGCAGTAAATTTAAAAAAATAAACCACAAATGTAATATAGTGTCAAATATATATTTTTAATATTAGTGTTACATTATATATATATGTATATATAAACATACACACACATATATGTATGTTGGTTTATATAAGTATTTATTTATGTATAGTATTAAATATTATTTATGTTTCTTTAAGTACATTATATTAATGTTATATATTACAATTATTTAATATATTATATTTGTATAATATTATATTACTATATATTAATATATATTATTATATATTATTAAATCAAACCCAGCTGCCGGCCAACACTGGATATCAGACATGGGACCAGCACTAACCAAGTAGAAGCGAACGTATAGCTGCACTCTACAAAGAGATGCCATTTAATAGCAGGCACATATTAGTGAATTTCGAATTTGTACATAGATTTTGACATTTCACCCCAGAATTTGACCAATTATGATATTTGCATTGGCGATAATTGCAAACCATATACTACAGCTGGTACTGATGCTGATTGTATACATGATGTATGGTAATGTGCGACTATTGCGAGCTACTGGAAACACGTTTTCACTTCACTGAATGAAATGGTGTATTTGCATTTAACTTAATCCCCATTAACTGCATTGTTGGGCTACATAGCAGAAGCCCCAAGTCCCTTTAGGAGACTTGCGGCCATGGCGCTGTGACTTGCGAAGCAGAGGGTCGCAATGAGATGGGCGAGCAAACTATCGCCAATATGAAGATTGGATTCAAGTCCGAATGTATTGCAATGATATCACAGACACTTACTCAATCACGACAATCCCGCAGCCAGACCCTGTAAATTATGAGAACCACTTCGACTTTAATTAATCACTAGAAGTAAAAGATGAGAATAGACTAAATGTGGTCATGCAGTATATATGCAAAGTAACTGTCCCCACTAGATAAAATAGAGACCTGATCGATGGCATGGGGTAAAGCCCGGGGCAGATAGTGTGAAATCACTTTTAAACCACTCAACATACACCCACTGAATGACAAATGTATGAGGAACTGTTTGATACACAACTGCTGTTAATCCATGTGTGTAATATATAAATATGTGACTATAATATCAATGTGATTATGCCTATAAAATGTAATATGACACATATGATCCATAGACGAATCTGTTTAGAGAACTTATTACAACGGATAGAAGGTAGTTGTACATTAATAAACCTTTAAAAATTATAAAATATTTGGAGCTACACTCTTCTTCGGTTCTAAAGATAAGAATGAGAGGGAGCGTATTACCTTCAACCATCGTATCTTATGTCCAATGAGTTTTGACACTGGGTCGAGGAGATATTTCCAAACTTTAAATCTGTTCGCAATACAACTTTTACCTGCTCCCCGAGCAGTCCTTCATCATACAGGACCACCCAATTGGTTCAAACACAGAGGAATGTTTTGCTGGGAACTGTTTCTGTATTGCAATGTTTGTAAACAAAGTTGTGTTTTGATACGAAATAATCTTGGCGTGTGTGTTGTGTGTCTCTTGTGTGTCGTATTTTTCTATTGTTTGTGAACACGGAAAAATGGTGCACATTGATTGGTGCAATGTCAAGCTCCATCTATCACAAAGATGTGTTGTGTCTTGTGTTGTGTATCTCACGGGGTGAATGTTTGAGGTTGGCCAAGGCATGTTCTTTCTCCAAGCTGACCATGGAGTGCATTGTGTGTATAGGTCGGGTAAGTTTTTATCCATTGTTTGCTACCATGGTGTAAAGTAGTTTGGTACATAGTGAATCTCCATATATTCCCATGTGACATTATGGGTGTCAGCGGATCTGTGATTATGGTCTGCCAAGGTATAGGAGTCGCCAAAGCCACCCTTGGGAAGTGTGTTCTGTATTTTTTGTCCAGTATTCATAAACACTATAAATGGTGAAAAGTGGTTTGGAGCAAACTCAGTATATCCCAGAAAAGTCTTGAATGTCTTATAGGAAGTATGTTTATCATCTGCCAAGACATGGGGGCATACTCACAAGGCGATATTGCCGCGTTAGCGGCACTTTTCTGCTGCTAAAGCGGCGATATTTTTATCGCCCCATTCACAAGCTGTCGCTAACAGCCGTTAGCGACAGCTTTCTGGCGATAGTGGCCACTTACAACATCTCTAACGATGTTAGCGACAACTACCGCTAATCATATGCAATGTAGGCGTTCCCGTGCTAAAACGCACACTAACTGAGGTTAGCGATAGTTTTCACCATTTGTTGTGAATATCCCCCATGGTCTTTAGCCTCGTCGATCTTGTGCATACTTTTAAAATTGTTTGCAAATAGCGACAATGGTGCAAAGTGCTTTGTCGCACAATAAAACTTTACACATGTCGCTCAGATGGGTTATGTGTGCCAGAGGACTTGGTTTAGGGTTTTCCAAGGCTTGGGTTTGAGTGATGGATTTTTAGTCAACCAAGGAAAGGCAACAAATGACCAAAAGAGCGACATGTCGTTTAAAATTCGTAAGGTGAATCCAATTATATTACCCTCTTTTATCATTTTTGAAGCACGTGTCTGATAAGCACCAAATTTAGCAACGTGTTAGATGTGCTATACATTTTTCTCCCCTGAACTGGTACAGGTTGGTCAAGGGGTGCCAAAGTTATTTAGGATACAAAAATCCGATTTCTTCTCGAGAAAAGTGTCAACCTTAACTGAAGAGGCGCTGTGCCTCTGTACTAACATGGTAATTATATTTAATAAAAGAGAAAACATTTCTTTTTCTTGAAAAAAATTCAACACTGCCTGGACATTGATTTATTGTGCTGTTTGGGTTTAATGTGCTTTATACGTTAAATGTTGGGCCATTTCTCACAGCGTTGCATACTAGAGATGATGCTTTGAGTGTGGAATGGACTACCATGACCCAACCATGCCACCATTGCCCAATTCGAGTCGCAGCCACCAACTAAGGGGGCTGCTTTTAACATTTTCGCAGGACTTTATTTTGTCTTCTGTTCTTGCCAGCGACAGTGGCAGCTTGTCACAAGAATTGCCTGGTTCAAATCAAATCAAATTCACTTTATTCGGTTTTTGCATAAAACCATAAAAGTAATCTCAAACAGTGCCTAATACAAAAGAGCAACACAATTGGCAGCTCTTACTTTAAAAGTCACTTAAACAGTATGCAACCAACAACAATGGGTGGATGCCAAATCTTTAAAAGGGAAAGGAGAAAGCACGGGAACCCTAGCTGGGCAAGATGGACCCCAATTGCCTGGTTGCCCTTTTGTTCCAGGAGCCCTGGGGGACTGGCCATATTTAATGTATTATTCAGTGACTAGACTTTCTTTGTTAAACTATGTTTACACGCACGAAAAGGTTTGTAAACAATAAATGTGCTGTGTATAGTTATCAATGGCTACCTACTTTAACCAATAACCTTCCTTTTTGACCTCGTACGAATTATATTGTAATATGGTCTTGCGTTTGTTCAGTTTCCAATCATAGTCCCATTATTGGCAACACACCCCACCCACACCACAACAGAGTATGCATGCATAAATAAATACACAACACAACTTTTGTTTGGGAAAATATTGCTGCAGGTTTATTCCATACAAAAGTATGCAAATATGGTGGGTTATCATACGGGCGCTCCAAGGGCAGGCAGCTGTACCACTCTATGCTGCCCTGCCCGCCTGATGAGCCAAGCACTGTGGAGAATCCAATCAGCGCTACCCTTATGGGGGTGATCCCCTTACTGGATCACGTGACACATTGGTCCCTTATTACTCACGCCCCTTTCGGGGCGGAGCGTAGCAAGGCAAGCCCCCGGTTGTTCAGGCCCACAACCGCCTGAAGGACTAACGGGGCACCGACGTAATTGTTCCAGGACCCTCCCATGAGGCTCCTGGGATTTGGCTCTGGCACCCCTATTGTGCCCACGCAGAGGTACCCTTCTGTACCCATCTGCTTCCAGATCGCCCTGTAACTCCGCCTGCAACGACAAAAGAAAAACATTACAACGTTCTATGTACTTCGCCTGCCAACCCCACGCCGGGTAAGCGGTAGGGTGGGAGACGGCGTGTCCGGCGCAAAGAGGACGCCAAGATGGCCAGGGGAGGCATAAATACCTCCCCACCTCCTCTGCGACCCGGAAGTGACGCGTCTGGAAGGGGGCTCCTCCTCGAGCCCCGCGTTCTTAGTGGGGGTGGGGAAGTGCCCAAATGACACTAAAGGGGCTGCCCGTTTAGGGGGCCCCCTGCGGGGGCCGCGGGCAGCCGCATAGTCCCATTATTGGCAACACACCCCACCCACACCACAACAGAGTATGCATGCATAAATAAATACACAACACAACTTTTGTTTGGGAAAATATTGCTGCAGGTTTATTCCATACAAAAGTATGCAAATATGGTGGGTTATCTTACGGGCGATCCAAGGGCAGGCAGCTGTACCACTCTATGCTGCCCTGCCCGCCTGATGAGCCAAGCACTGTGGAGAATCCAATCAGCGCTACCCTTATGGGGGTGATCCCCTTACTGGATCACGTGACACATTGGTCCCTTATTACTCACGCCCCTTTCAGGGCGGAGCGTAGCAAGGCAAGCCCCCGGTTGTTCAGGCCCACAACCGCCTGAAGGACTAACGGGGCACCGACGTAATTGTTCCAGGACCCTCCCATGAGGCTCCTGGGATTTGGCTCTGGCACCCCTATTGTGCCCACGCAGAGGTACCCTTCTGTACCCATCTGCTTCCAGATCGCCCTGTAACTCCGCCAAAGCTCTGGAGGCGGCCCCCGTCGCCTAAAGAGCCCCCCACCAAAACAGTTACTTTCTCACTGCAACCTGCAATTTCCCGGGCCTCATTCATGTCCAGCAGGAACAGATCCCAGCCCACCTGTGCCAAGTGCACCCCACTTTGTCAAAATAACCATTGGTGTTCGCCCGGCCTAGCCCATGCCTGATGAAGCCAAAGCCCCTTGCTCTGCGAACTTGCGCATGGAGCGGTTTATCCTTCTCTGGGAATGTACCAGTGCCTCGCATTACCTGCAAGAATGTGATGGCCTCCCAGGAGGGAGCTCTACTTTTAAACATCGCTATATTACCCTTCAAGCTGATGTGGCTCCCACCTCCTGCAACCTGTAGTTGCAGTCCTTCTAGCATTTCGTGCTCCCTAACACCTGGTTCGCCAATTTATGGAACAGCAGCACACTTGCTTAGCAGACCGCTTCCACAACCAGCCTATATACTCTGGCTATGCGGACGGGGCATTTCATGCATCACTGAAGCACCCATAACCTGCCCTGGGAGCAGAGTGCACCCTCTTTGTTGAAGTTGACCAGACATGTGCACCGACCTTTGTGATTAATAAACCATGGCACACAGGACTGATCGCATAGCGCACACTACTGCAGTCACAGCAACCATTTGGAGTGACAACTTATGCCACCTACCAGGCTTGCTTAAATAAAGCTCGATGACAGAAACACACATACCTTCTAACCAGCTGTGACTCTTGATGTTCAACCCAGCTAATGACCTAGTACCTTGTTATTCCAGGGAATATTGCCCTCCACAAGATCAAGCCGCACATGAGCCTATGGCCTTCACCTACTGGGCCGAGGTGCATTGTGTGCTCTGGAATTGTCAGTGATGGTGCTCCAAACACATTTCAAGCCGCTATTGGAGCCACAGCACACATTCTGGCCTCAACCAGCTGGCGCATGCCACCTGGCTACCTTGCCGCTGCGAGATTTTGCTGTTAACGCCAACCTCTTGCGGCTACTGGTGCACATAGTCTGTAGGTCTTGCCTCCACTCTATTTATGCCGATACCTGCAATGTACCCCTCTGCCCCTGTATGGGCGGGAAAATACCCGTAACATTGCAAATCCTCCTGCACTCACAATCTCGGGCAGTCAGGTGGGGGAGAGAGGTCCTTAGAATTGGTTCTGCTATCTTGCCTGGCCACCTAGCCCGCAAGCACCCTCGTCTGACAGCACCCTATCTGCTGTGTCGCCCGTGCAATGTCCGCACCCTGGCGCAGGACGTCCCGATCGACACCTCTAACAGACTGCCTTCAGGAAGCTGGAGTGAACGGTTGTATGTTGTGCACTGACCATAAAACCTTGGTTTGCTTTGAGAGGGATCAATTTGTTGCACTCAAAATAGTGGCAACGTGCAGTTCTTTAGCATTCTACCCTGCAGGGTGTGCCTGGACGATCCTAGACACCCCCTGTGAGCCAACCCGCTTTGACCCAAGATGCAAGGCACACTTGGTTATCCCGGACTTAATTGCCCTCCACCGAAATCCGTGTGTAAAGGTACCTGGTCCCTGATTTACTTCCTAATAGTCTGTGTCACGCCATGCTCCTTTTTATTCCTTATTCAAAGCAGTGAACCCGCTCACCCACGAGACCTGCTAGAAGCAAGTTTAGTATAGCCTGTACATGGAATTAAATTCCCCCGCCAACTGCACAGAGGGCAAGCCACACTCACTGCTACTGGTGTCTGACTGATTGGCCCTTGGAGGCCGTGGCAGTACTGCCCGGTCAGCAAGTACGCCCACGGTACAGTTGTAATTTAATAACTCCTGGCGCTGACAACTGCAGGTGCCTAATACCGGGCTGTGTGTATGCGGCCCAGGAACCCTAAGAATAGGCTTGGTGTGGATGGGTAGTTAGCAATGCCTGGCAATAAGTGTAATGCCTTTGGCAAACCTCTCCTGACTGGCATCTATGATATTCTTAAACATATTCACGGTTTTGCCACATGGCACCCTTCTGGTTGGTGATATGGAACCTCCTACCCAGCATGAGCGGACAGTCTCGCGTTGCCGTAACACCACCCGTGTATCTTGAATCACCCTCCTGTGTCACCTAACCTCGGTTCTAGAGTGCACTTAATCCGCGCCGTTGACCAGACAATTTCACAGGCCTCTTTGATTGCTAGACCCTGGTGAACACATTGATGGAGTCAATTCTGGTTTGAAACAATATATGCATTGTGCCCCCTATTGGAGACAACTCACCCCTCATGTGTAGTTGTGGAGTGACAACTACACCAGTGCCTACACAAGTCACCCAACAGACAAGTAGACCCCGACTACTTTGTGTTCTGGTGCCAGATTTGGGAGGAGTCTTGCCTTCACTTGCTGCTCCCTGGGAAACACACAATGCCCGTGCTCTGGCTGCAACTCAGTGATGCCCTCGTGTGGCAATGAACCCCTGGTCAAATAAGAGTGCCACTCCAACTAATTAAACCTACATCTTGACCATGGGTGGAGTCTAGCTCTCCCCAACTTCTGCTGTTGAAACCCACGGTCACGCCTCCCGTCAGTTCAAATTAGTAATTCCTGGCACTGACCACCACAAGGGGCTCCTACTGGGCTGTGTAAGTGCGGCCCAGGGTGACCTTAAACGATCGGCTTGGTGTGGATGGGTGCTAACATTACCTGGCTGAAGTGCAATCCCTTTGACAATCACTCCTGACAAGACGTGCCAAAGCAGTTAAAAGCAAGAGTTATCCAGCCCACCTCACTTCCTGTCCCAGTTATCTGAGTAAATTAGTGAAAGATGCACGTTTGAACTGGGAGCAGATACTGTTACTTACGCCTGCAAATGCTCTGCTCAAAGCAGCCCGCTAGACAATGGCTTCCATTGAAAGGCGGTGCCAACAGACCGCCAAGCACTTAAGGCAGTACCTCTGAGTAGGTCTCTAATCTAACAGATGCACCTTGCATCGGATACCGCCTCTGGCTGTAAGCCACTCAGTGCTACTGATGCCTTGGCGCTTCCTGACCCCCAGCCAGCTCACCCTGATACAATCTGCTCGTGACTGGGACTCAACAGTGCAGCGAAAGCACGAGACAACCTAGCCTTACCTTAGCTCTTCACCAGGCTCCCACACAAGAGCCCTCCACAAACCTTGTGGCCTAACACATTCGCCCTGTGGGGCGGTTGCGAGTGAACTGCAAACAACTCCTAGGCATTCTCTACTAATGTTGAAAATGGAGTTTCTGGTTGGCTAGGGTATGCACCTAAGCCTGGCCGACCCCACCTCTCGTCAGGAGATGGGAGTACACACTTAGGCTGACACCTGCCCACCCCTTAGGTGGCTAGGCAGAGACTTTGGCTTATCCCAGAGGCAGTGTAAATTTAATGTGCCAACTGCACTCCCACAGTGGCACACTACAGAAGAGACTCCATACCAGATTATTTTAATTACCCTTCGTATCGTCCATATAAGAGAGACTAGGTTCCATCTGCCCCTATTACCCTGTGCTACCAAACCTCATCATGACATCACAGGGATTGCATAACTCACTAGGTCAATCGGGCCACCGTCCTACAGCTCAGTTAGCACAACCCCGTAGCTGCTGGTAGGAACTGTACTAGGCATAACACAGCACAGAGTAAATGTAAAATTGTACTTTCCCACCATCGGGCTGGTAACCGACGGCCAAAAAAGACAGAACCTGGGCATGAGATCCCAGTTTCCTAGTGTAAAACAATAATTATCCTGCACCATTAACAAATGTGCACACGCACCCATGCCCTATCCACCTGTTGCTACAGTGGGCAGCCACCCCACTGGAGGCAGTGGTCTGTCCAGTTCTCCTCCGAATTCTCGGCTATAGGGCTCCAGATAATCTCAGGTGTGAGAAAAGTCTTTCTAACGTAGCCAACCGATGGTTTATACGTAAGTGACTGGCCCCCATATGGTACGACCAAACCAAGGCTGAAGCAATGGGACCATGAGGCCTTAAGCAACGGGTGTCTTTGTGTACTGGAAACATTAGCCACGCAAAGAACCATGTACATCCCCTTAAATGCGAGTCACCAGATCGTCAAAGAAATATTGACGGATTTGAGACATGGCGCCATTCAAACTACTGAATTAAAAATTGGCGAGGATAGTTCTTTGAAAGAAAAGCATTGAATGACTCGCTCATCAGAGTCAAAGGAGATATCAAACCGGTTTGGTCTACCTTGCTGAGAAGGATGGGGCTATGCCCAATAACGGTATTAGTGAATGAAGACATAATTCATTCATGTTCAGCCAAAGTGAGAAACACTGCCCCCGAGTGGCCATCCCACTTTATGGCACCCTGGCAGTACAAATTGGTTTCACGCACCAATAATCAACCAAACTGATATACTGTTTTGCCCCACCCATGGCACCCTGTCCGGTTACCGCCAAGGCAGACGCACTGCAACGCCAACTGAAGGCAGATCCGATCCGCCATTCATAGCGTTAATCTAACGTGCAGTGAGAATTACATATTAATTATACGAATATAACGTGTATGTAATGCAAAGGAATTGAAACGCTATACATGAGCGCAAGTTACATTACATATTCAGCACAACTATCCTAAAGTGCCACCTGACCGCTTATAGGTACTTGGTACCGCCACACAATGTCTAATTATTCGGGCCTGCACCACGGACCAAGGTTTACTCGGCCAGACCTACGACCCTGATTGCCCCCTGTAAGGCGTACCAATCTGACTGCACCAGGGAGACCCACCCTTGGTGTGCCGTCCCAAACTAGACACTCTGCCCCTATGGCATGGACAGCACCGCCCTACTTACTGCTTTTACCGTTCACGTTGCCCGGCGGCGCGAGTTGGCCCTGGCAGGTCCGGTGCGACTGAAAACTTGCAGAATTACTGGGGAGGAGAGAACATGGAAATCTCTCTGGGGCGGCACCCAAACTAATGGTCCGTGCCATCCGCAACTTCCCTACACAGAGCACCCCCGCTCAGGCGCGCGACCGCTGTCCTGTGATACCACCTTTGCGAAGATACCTTAGAGTTACAGCTTTTTGGTGCAACAAAAGGGGGAACAGGCACCATGAAGTCTTCACTCTGAGCTGGGTGCTACCGTTTTTTAAGAGAACTGAGCCAGCTCAGAACAGCAGGGGGCATCAGCCTGACAGATGGCACCATGGCTGGGGATAACCTGGCAGGATCCATCAAGCGGTCATCCCTCTGATCCCCCAGGGTGCTTACTATTGGCCTGTTTAAAAGCACAAACGCAGTCATGCTGATTGGAGCACTTTAATAATAAGTCCCGGTTGCAATGCAAATCGGATCTGTCGCACTGCCAGATACGATTTGAATTTGCTAGGGGAAATAAGCGATTTACCCAGAAACTACAACCAACCAATCCGCTGTACAGGTCACTCACAAAGGCCCCGCTGAAAGGACCCCACCTTAACCACGGCCCCTACATAAACCTTTAGTGCACCTTGCGAATAATGAAGGCTGGAAACAACTTCCCGTCGCTCATACACTGTCATTTCATGCAGAACGAACACCGGTAGACCTGGAGCGATACCCCGGAGTTTACAGCTGCCGGTCCACGGTGACATCAAACACCTAACCTGTGTGCTATTAAAATCAATCTTTTGCCCAAACACAGTGATGTAATCCTGTGCCCACAAACTCGCTATGAACAGAATGCTTTATCGTCCTTATGCAGGAACTAGGGCTGTTCCACCTAGCAAGGACGCTGCGCCCATATAATCCAGCAGCCAAAGCGTGTCCGTGAACCACCGAACATATCCTGTGACGCTGCATGTTCTGCGCTATCCCGTACCTGGGAAATGCAAGTGCCCCAGGTAAATTACATCGTCATGGGGGAAAACATACAAAAGACACGTGAATAGCAGTTGGCAAGTGAGCACATGTTCGTAAACAAAATGCTCCCAGTACATCCAAATAGGGGCGCTGCGACCAATGATCCAGCCGCCTAAGCGTACTCCTAATAGCACACACCCCACCAACATACATCATGTGACGTTGCCTGTTCTGCGCCACTCCGTGCCTGAGCAACGCAAGTACCCAGACAATTAAACAAATTGCCGAGGAAACACCGGGGGAATTGGGTGTCCTTACTTCAGCTATCGCACAAGTCCACACTACCTCTGCCGGAAATCCTCTAAATCGTGCAGCTGCACTTTGGGGCCTATCAGATCGCGCCTGACTCTGTAGTTTTCCTGCTGCGGTTTGCCCCCACTATGATCACTGTAGGCTCCAGCATGCCAAGCTGTAGACACCTTCGACCGAACGTAAAGCACAACCATGGGACAGTGCCATCTGGTGCTAAAGCACTCCCCCTGAGGATAGGCAACTACCCCTCTCAGAGAGTCACAGTCAACTCTGTATATTATGAAGAATTGGTAGCAATGGGAGGTGCATGCAGCTACGTTGTCAAGGCAGACCTAGCAATGGTAAAATAGCATCCCTATTCTTGGAGTAGCACTACTCAGATAGGATGACTGGAGACTAAAACAGAAACAGTGGGATCTGTTTATTTAATGTTATTTGTAGGCATAAATCTTACCACTGACTCAATTAGTAACATGGTCTAGTGGGGAGTGCAGTTGACAGACCAGCGCACTGTTCCGTATTTTAATCATTTATTCTTGAGCGAGTGCTGTATGGTTCCAACAACTTGCACACAAGCGTCACCGGGGCTGTCGCAAGTACAGTAGCTGAAATTTTTACAGGCACAACTAGGCTAGGGTTTCCCACCTCTAGTCTGAAAAAGCTAAAGATGTGGATTTTTGTTGGACAAACTGCCAAACTGTGCTCTGGCACACAGCATAAATTTGCCGCACAGCCAAAGGCTGGCTAATCCAGGCTCATGTGCCCGGGACTCAGTGTGATGTCCCAGTGAAATAGTTGTGATACAAAATAGGGTTTGAGGCCCAAGTTTCATCCCCCACTGGCACCACCCACGCCACCACCGGTCTCAGACTGCTGCCGGTGATAGGGTTCCTGCTAGTGGCTCACTGCTAGACATCAATGACTGGGCAAGCATGTGTCATAGTCCTCGTGCTACGAAAGATGCATTCTCATCACAATCGGTGCCTGTGTCTCAACCCAGCAAGCCAGGACACCCCTGTTTATCTTTTGCTCCTGCCTCTAAAACCTTGAGCGAAACGAGAGCGGCGCCCCAACATATAAGGGCAACCTTAAAAACGTGAAGCTGGTTCTCTCTACCACCCCAACACACTCTCGAAGTGAGCAAGGATGACGGATCCATCAAACGACTCACATGCACTCCAGTCGTGTCAGGAGCCTTGTCTCGCTGCCACCTGCACGGTGTCACCAATGGTGTCCCTTCTCACGCTTACTGTCCAGCCAAGCGACTCAAACAGCAAGTCCTGCTTCACGCTGACAGTCGGCATAGCTGTAACAGACACGGAACCACACGCCGGCTCCCTGCTCAGTGCCGACAGGAGAGGGAGAAATATAAGCAATGCGCCACCCAGGCACACGGGCCAGGCCCCGCAGATGAAAAGGCTGTAGCTGACCATGCAGCGCCTGGATCCGCCGGCAAACACATGTGTTAATGGGATCAAGGCGGGGCCTCCCGACCCACTGGGCCCTGCGATGCAGAGGCCTGTCCCCTATGCTGCGCCGGCAGACTCGAGGGGAGGCGGACAGGGGAGGCTTGCGACCTCGTGAACACTCAGGCATGCGCCTGGGCCCAGATTCGCCGGCAGCCGGAATTGGAGATGGAACCCCAGGTGTCCCCCACACTGGGCCCTGCATGGCTGGGGGGGGAAGTAGGTGAATCCTAACCCGTAGCATAAATGCTGCCACAAATTACCCCCTACAACTTTTACTGTGCATGTCAGTTCTGGGGCAGATGTGTGTTGACACCGCGTGTTGTCTGGGGTGCACCTATCATGAGGTACAGAAGAGTTAGTAGCTCCACCACCAACTGCACCCTCTCCACCACTGACTGACACCCTTCAAGATATCAGTCTATTGCCCAGGGAAGTTTGAACATTAGCCCTCTTTACCGTGTGTGTGCGCATCTCTACGGCTCATGTAGGACGCGCTTGTTGGTAGTCTTCCCAAGGTCCCATCACCCCTCCACCAGATCGTCGCTAGCCAATCTCAGAGCAAGGGAATCTACGCTGGGAGTGAGGCTTCTCAGCGAGTGGATCTGATCCAGCAGATCACTGCGGCGCTCACTGCTTCCTCCTTCCCCCCCCCCCCGCAGGGCATGCCCCCCGCGGGCCCAGATTCGGCGCGGCCGTTGAGAAGAGGGGGAGGGGCCGCGCGGATCGCGGCTCCCCCCCAACAGGCCAACTCTGGTCGGGCCCTTCCCCCAAGAGTTGGAAGCCCTCTATACTAGGTAGAGATGAAGGCCGCCTGAAGGAGCGGTGAGCGAGACCAGGGAGGCAGAGGATGGCCAAGGCCCCCGCAGCCCGCCATTACACCCCGGGGGGAGGGGATGTGGAGGGAGCCCCGCGCCGCTCGCGCCCACCATGGGTAACCTTTGCACGAACAACAAAGGGAAGCGCCATTTATGAGCCATGGTCCGAGAGCTGCCCCTCACAAGTGTTTGCAACCCCCAACTGAATTTCCCGGCCGCGACACACTGGCTGGCATCCAGCGCCCGCGCCTCAAGCCCGGTCAAGGGCCGAGTGTGGGAAGGGAGCCGAGGGGGGGGGGGGCGGGTTGAGGGAAGATAAGGGACCGTCGACCTCTCAATCGGGCCCCCTGCTGCCCCTTGCCGGCTGGCCTCTGTGGCCCTGCGGGTGCCGGTGAAAGGGCCGTGCTAGGATGGAAGCAAGAGGAGCTAGAAAAAACTCCTCGGTTGGAACAAGGCAGCACTGTGTGAGGCCGTGTAGCAGAACTCCCCCCTCCTACCGTGCCCCGTCCTGGTACCTCTCCACAACCCCGCCCGCGGGAACAACCCGGCGGGCCTCCTGCGGGGTCGGTCCAGCTAACTTGCTGCTGGGACGGGGGTCCCACACGGGCCATGGCCGGCGTGGAAGAGGGAGGGGGGGGAGAGGGTATACGATAGCACTAACCTCGCCTCCAACGCCAGAGCACAACCCCAGGGCACAGGACCGTAGCGACCCGCAGCGCGACCATCAGACGGCGTGTCCGGCGCAAAGTGGACGCCAAGATGGCCAGGGGAGGCATAAATACCTCCCCACCTCCTCTGCGACCCGGAAGTGACGCGTCTGGAAGGGGGCTCCTCCTCGAGCCCCGCGTTCTTAGTGGGGGTGGGGAAGTGCCCAAATGACACTAAAGGGGCCGCCCGTTTAGGGGGACCCCTGCGGGGGCCGCGGGCAGCCGCATATTACAAAGAAAAAAATAGTGCATAATGGCGTTTCCCTATATTTTGCACCATTGCAAGTATTTCTAATATGGCAATAGACGCATACGCTATTAAAAATACGCTGCCACAGTAATCGGGTAATCTTATTGTAGAAGAAGCGAATCGGATTTATGACGAGTAAAACACGTGGAGCATCAACTTGCCACCAGATGGCACTACATCGTGCCCGGTTTTAAGAAAACATTTGTCAAACAAACTAGTAGACAAAAACCATTTCCCGCAAGTCAGTTGAACTTTGCTTCCGCTTAGCGTCTCGTTGACACTCGTTTAATGAGAGCAAACTGAAAAATCTCTTTTTTTTAGGTTTTCTTTGTTTTCATGTAGTTTATACGGTTAGATTAAGTTTAATCTGGTCACGAGCTCTGACTGCGCAGAATGGTACAGTCCGCAAGTGATGTTTCCTGGTTGTGAGTGGTTTCTTCGGGGTGTGTGTTACATTCCAAGAGGTGTGTGCTAGGAGTCTGAGCTCTGCTCTGTGGTGTGGAGCCCTGCTGACGCTGCAACCTGTTGTCTCGAGACAATAACGCACTGGGTTCGAGTGGCAGAGGGTGGGCACTGTCTAAGTTTCCTTTCGCAGAACATGACTCCTGCGGAGGTAGCGCTTCGTGGGCAGCCGTGGTGTGTAACTCGGAGGGAACAACAACCAGCGCACAGGTGACAAGTTGGAGCATGAAACTGGGATCGGCTGCGAGAAAACACATTCCCAGGAGCTCACCGACAGCAAAGCCCCTGCGTGGAAGATCCTGAAAGGCGATTGTCGAGATAATGAAAAGTCGCAGTGTCTCAACGCACTCTGCACCAAGGTAAATGCAGCACCGACGCTCGCGCGGTTCTGCAACTCTCTTGACATTGGGTTTGTTTTTAGTTTCAGCATGATGTGTTATGCACTATAGTGCGTTAAGTTTAGTTATCTAATGCTAAAGTGCAGAATGTATATTTATAAGCCTTGAAGATGTAATGGTGTCACAGCAGCAGGACTAAATAAACACTAACCTTTCCTGTAAGATTGCATCTTTGTAATCAGTAACAGGGTCGAGTGTATATTTTAAAGTGCGAGTCTTTCGATTTGAAGGTTTTTTGTTCAGTGCATTTCTGCGAGCAAAGTGAATAGCTCGGAGCCATGAATTTAGCGCCTATCAAAGGGAATGGATCGGAAGTACTAACTGTAGTTAGTGCTCAGGGCGCAGTTGGGGTCACCATACTTGAGCAGGTGTGTATTTAGAACAGACTGTATGTTCATTCAATCTTTGGCCTCTGTGCGGAGTGTCATAAATATGACTCTGGTGATTTTGGTGGGAGGTAGACTCCAATGGGGCTTATTTTCAAGAACCTTGCGCCGACGGCGCGCCACTTTTAATATGGGAAAAAGCGACGTACTGACGGCGCAAGGGGCTTGTAAATAAGCCCCAAGACAGCTAAAGCAAGGGCTTACGTAGGTGGTCCCTCCGGGTCTCAGACCAGGTTGTAATTAAAAGTTAACATTGAAACTGGTGTCACTTTTGGGCCTTATAATCATGTCCCTAACTTTACAGACAAAAGCACTGCTCGATTTCTGAACAATGGATGTAATCCGAATCTGTGATTTAGGTTCTGTTTATATTGCACATGTTTTACTTAATCTTCCATTCTCTAAGAGCGTTTATTAATTCTTGGGTGTTATGTTTCTGTAGTTTTTGGTGCAGCATAATACCATTGTATAGGGAATACTTTGAATTAAGTCGCATCCATGTGTTTATAATGGACTACCACTGAGAGTCCTGGAGTTGAAGCTGAAGGAAGTGCGAATTTCTCACCGTTCCTGTCACTGGGCCAAGGAGGTGTTCGGAATACGCGGCCATCCAGTTCTTGGCCTCTCTGCAGAGGGCACAGAGCAATGGCCACGTATGTCAGTTGCGACTGTTATTGTATGCAAATATGTGTGAAGGACAGGTGTAAATAGATGAAAAAATGCAGGGGGATATTCACAAGCCCCTATCGCCATGGGAACGTCACTTTTTTTGACGTTCCCGTGGCGATAGGGCCAGAGCCCTATTCTCAAGGCAGCGTTAACTCACTTAACGTGGCTTAAAGCCACGTTAAGTGGCTTAACGCTACCTTGAGAATAGGGCCCCTTTCACGCTAAACTTAGCGTGAAAGGGGGCGTGCAGTGGGTGTTGCGGTGGGCGTACCACCGCAACACCCATTGAGTTTGACGCTACCGCCTATTATCAAGGGCGGCGATAATAGGTGGCAGCGCCAAACTTAAGACCTAGAAAAATCAGGTCTTAAGATGGCTAAACGAGGAGAAAAGCTTTATTTCTCCTCGTTTTTGCTTTTTCAATGTGTGCTGCATGTAGCAGCACACATGGAAAAAGCAAACTGACATTTTCGGTTTGTTAATGTACGGGAAGGGACACCTCCCTGTGCATTAACAAACCTCCCTGGCCGCAGACACCCTTGCGCTCTGGTGCAAGGGTGCCTGTTTTGGCGTTAAGTCGTCAGACTTAGCGCCGTCGATGGGGGAAACGCCAGGCTGCACCACATTCTTGTGAATAGGGTACAGCCTGGCGTTTCCGAAGTGGCGGTGAGAGGCGTTAAGCCAAGGAGGCTGACGCCTCTTACCACCACTTGTTTGTGAATATGCCCCGCAGTGCTTAAGTTAGAAGGTGTGTTTTGCGTGGGGGGTCGTAAAGTGAAGGTTGTGAGGAAGTACATACAAGGGGAAAGTGAAAAGAATGTGTTGGTGTGAGATATGGAGATGGAGTATTTCAGAAAGGTGTGAGGAGAAAAAAGGTACTAGTGTCTAACATAGACTCAGAGGAACGTGGTGTGAAGGAAGGAACAGGAGTGGTTGTGAAGCTCTGAAGACCACTTCCTCTTCCACAGACTTCAGTAATGTTTAACTTACAGTCTCATAATTTCAGATCTGAACTATTTTCAGTATTGTTTATAACAAAACCCTTGTTGTTACTCATTTATCTTTTACCGCTTACAACCGTTGACAAAACCAAATATCCTGGCTTGTTGTATGTGTATTTTTAACTATAATGTAAATCCTCAGGCAACCATTCTATATACATACTAACATATTATTCCTTAATCAACAGAGCTCGTCAACACATTAGTGTAAAACATTATCAAAATGATTTTATTATTCACATATAACTGAGACAGACAATTAACATGTACATGCATACAGTTAAGCTCTAAAACAATACAATCCTCATCTATCATAACCCATACACATACATGAAATGTATTTAATAATCTCTCAATGAGTTCAATTCTATGTATCAATCAGTGTCTTCTTATTTAACAGATCCTGATAGATGTGGAGAATGGCTTCTAAAAAATATACTTTCATATCAATATATTTTTGACTGCATGGAGGACACAGCATCGGTTTATGGACCTCTTTTGGACAGACTGTATTCAGGATTAGGATGTGGATGAGTGGATTGTATTGTTTTAGAGCTTAATTGTATGCATATTTATGTACATGTTAATTGTCGTCTCAGTTATATGTGAATAATAAAATAATTTTGATAATGTTTTACACTAATGTGTTGACGAGCTCTATTGATTATGGAATAATATGTTAGTATATATATAGAATGGTTGCCTTAGGATTTACATTATAGTTATTGTTTCCCTGCCTCAGAAACACTCACATTTGCAGGGGTCCCCTTGTATGTGCATTGTTGTAGGTGTATGTTGGTGTGTTAGATACTTGGGGCCGTATTATGCATTGTGATTGTTTGCGCCCGGCTCATACAATCACAATGCGCCCTATTATGATGTATGCGCTGCCCCCATGGCAGCCGCAAACTCGCGCTGCCCTGGGGGCAGCGCATTCATTTGAAAACACGGAGCAGCTGCTCCATGTTTTCACAGTGCAGGCGGCACCCGACTGCACTTTTACAGGGGAATCGAGATCCCCTTGCAGGCGGGTGCAGTCAGTGACTGCACCCGCCTGTAAGGGGATGTCTGGGGGGTCCATGGGACCCCCTTTACCCCCTGCAGAGGGCTGCTGTCAGGAGGCGCACTCACAGTGCGCCACCTTTTAAATGGCGCACTGTGAGTGCACCTCCTGAGGGCTGCTTTGACTCTGCTCCCACGTCTGTAATATGGCGCGGGCACAGAGTCAAAGGAATTCCCTCATTTGCATAGGGCATGCCCCTATACAAATGAGGGATCACCCTCTGAAGGTAGCGCTGGCGCTTTAAGTGTGCCAGCGCTATCGGTATTATAGAAGGGGACGCACAAGAGTCTGCGTCCCCTTCTATAATACCAAAGTGCCCCGGGGGAGCACAAAGTGGGCGCAAACGCCCGTTGCGCCCCCATGGCACTTATTGGAATACGGCCCCTAGATGCAATAACAGAAAGCACAGCAAAGCAGCAAAATACCACTTGAGCAGCACACTATGTACATTGTACACTGTTAAGGCATACTCTTAACTACATAGGCCACACCCTTTTAGAGACCCCCCCGTCCACATTTTTACATCCCAGTCAAAGCCCTGTAACACAATTACCACTCTCTGCTGAACACAGTACGGATGTGCTTGCACTGCAGTCATTATTGAAGCCTTAGAAGGATGAGTTCATTTTGCTTTAAAGCGTCACTTTGTTTGTGGAAAACATTCTGCACATGTGCAGCACTGAAAAAGGTAGAACTTCATTCCAGGACAGGGAATATTCCTAAAATCTGGAGATTCTGTCTCATCCCATAAATGCATGTTTTCATACTCTATGATGTATGAAGTGCAGGAAGAAGAAAGAGTACTGTTTTTTCATGTTCCGTTTTTAGATGCTTTTTTATTATGTTTCTTGATTGCCAGTGTCTGTAGTACACATTGTTTCTACTCTAGAGACATGGTACTTTGAGCAATGTGAGTGGTATGTAGAAAAGCAGAAGGATTAGTGGTGGTGGTTGTATGATGGCTGGTAGTTCCATATGTGAAAGATCTATAATATACAAGAGCGTGCCTTCCCCTAATAAAAGCTTGCCTCTAATTTCCTTATTACAGGTGAGTTGTGACGTATCTGATGTCTTATGTTTTGCCCTCTATAGGTCATTACAGGTCTGTGTGTTTCTACACAGTCTGAGGTGCAGTATCTTTTAAACCGGACTAACATCAAAGTGATTCTAATATCTGTTTTTTGCAGCAAATTGCTAACTGCTTTTTTGGTGTGTTTAATTTTGCACTCCAGATTCCGCTTATATTCTTCAAGCCTGCAATTTTTCGACATATTTCTTCTGAAATAGCAAAACACCAATGGTCTGTTTATGGTTTGTGGACAGAGTGAAGATGTGGCCGTGCATTATAAGGATCAATCTGCCCGCTGCCATACATTATAAGGATATTGCAAGTCTCAGAGGAACTCCATGGCCTTTTAAACTAACTCTTTGGCTACTTGCAGAATTTTTATACTGTAGAGCAGGTACTTTATCCAGGGAGATATTGTGCCATCTTGGCATATTCTTTTTTTTTTTTTTAGTAATTGCTATAACATCACTTCCTTGTCAATTTTCCTCATCACTCACCGTTGCGATTCCCTGAAAAAAGCTTTAGTTGAAGGGATGCTATGATCCAAAATCTAAACAATAGGCGTACATTCCCAAACTATGGTTCTCGACAGAATCATTAAACTAACTAAAGCACTACTTATGAACTCAGATGTCAGATGATATTGCAAAAGGCATAATCAATTACATTAATGTTGACGTCACATGTCTCTACTTCAGTGATGATGTCACTGATGCTCCAAATGATTATTTATTCTTTTCCCTGTTTGTCTTCTGTCTTTGGAAATGTAGATATGTAGCCTGTGTGAAAACACCTGCCTAGTAAAAGTGGTGGTAAAGCCTTCCTTTTACAAAGTATGTGAATGAGGATACATGATTGTGACTGCCGCCATCTTCTTTCTCTAAATGTATGTTATGGAGTCACAATGGTGATGTGATATTTGATGTTATCTGTAAGACCTTTTGAGGTCATGAGAGGCTATGACAATTCAGTTCTTGTAAAAACAACTCACCTCCCCAGGCGAGGAGTCTGAAGCACGTGTTCTTTTATCAGAGGTTTTTACCAAAGCTTTGACCAAGAAGCATTGTTTGTGCCAGAGGAGGAGCTGCGGAGGAAGGAAGGAAGAAAAGACAAGGTGATTTGTATCCGGTCTTGATAAGGTGCAAGGTGTGTGCTGGAAGGTTTGTGTCAGCAGGTAGTTAGATTGTATGTTGACAACAAAGGGTGCTTTTTTGAATTGTGATTGTTTGTTGGTGTGCAGTGCAGAAACCTTCACACCGAGGTGTGATAGTCTATCTGACATAGCTAATAATGAAAAAAAATCACAGAAATTAACCTCCCAGCGTAATCTCGGAGCTTTGAGCCTTACAGCTCATCAGTAAACCAACACTGTCTGCAGGAGACACTCGTTGGAATGTTTGATTACACCAGTAACCCAACCACCTTCAAAGCTCTTTCCCTTCCTGGGATTGACCATCTTTTCATTGCATTCAACATCAGAGTATCAACATGTAGGAACTGCAGAAGATTATTTGTTGAGGAATGCAAGTTCATGTTTGAAGAATCTGAACTTGACTCCCAGGAAATGGTTGGGGCCAGCCCAACAGCAAACGCTTTCAGTGCTTGACATCAGTGACTCAAAAAATAAATGAATGGCTGTCAGAAGCACTCAACACTACTTTCCATCGAAAAAAACCCTACACTCGACTTGCACCCCTTCAGCTAAATCATTCACCAGAGAGCTTGCATTACTTGGGGTTTGGCTAGCAGCTTCAGGATGGCAGACGCGTTCTGAAGGGGCTCCTCGCACCATCCCCATTATCCGGACACTGTCGTGGCCTAAAGTTGGCATCTGATGCCCTGACCCGCTTCAACTGTTCCCCAAAGCAGTTCCCTACCACAGTAGCGGCCCGTCCCCTACCAAAGTGGCGGGGCCGGTTGGAGGGGGGCGTTGAGGGGACAAAAAAAAGAAACAAATAAAAAAATTAAATAAGTTACCTTGAACGCCGCCGCCATCGCTGCCCGCCGCATTCGCTGCCCGCCGCACTGCACTATTCTTTCTTCTGGGCACAGTCTCCCAGACTGCACTGTGGCCAGTCCTGACGCTGCATGAGAACAGCATTAGGATTGGCCTGAGCGATGGCAACTTGCGCTCCCAGGCAGACTGGGAGCCTGTGCCTGCTCTCTCCAGCCCCAGCAACGCAGCTGGGGCAGGAGAGAGCTTCACTGCACATGAGGGTTAGGCCGGCCTGAGACAGCTGGCCAAACCGTAATGCACAGTGAAGGGAGTGCACTACCACTGTCCCACCAGCAGTGTCATCCCCTGGACCCGCCCTCAAGACTCTTCAGAGTTCTGGGGGCTGGTCCAGGGGGATTAAAATAAAAGAATAATAAAACGGGTTTAAAACTCATTTTTATTATCGTTTTATTGGACAGTGGTGGCACGAGGGCGGCGCTCCTCCTCCATAATGGAGGGGCTGCCGCTGCATTACCAGCACATCCCACTATTGCGCTGTTTGCCCTCTGGGGGCTACAGCAGAGCCTGATTGCAGCCTACACCCACATGGCAGCGGGATGATAGGAGATGTGAAGACAAGTGCTCCTGGTGCTGCTGTGGTGTACTAACCAGCATTCCTGGCAGCCTGCTGCCGATCTGACGGTGAGCCCGCAGGGGCAACCAGGTGACCGAGAGGCTAGTCACTGAGGCTGGCTGTGCGGGTGTGGCTTGCCGATCGACTTGGCCCCGTAGCGGGGGAGAGCCCATCTGGCGGGTAAGGAGGCTGCGGCCGTGGCAAGTGCTTGGGAGAGCACTGCCACCTGAGGGACCTCTGTAGAGAGTGTGAACCAGAGTACTGCGGGCCATCACCCGCCTGCCTGCCCTTTCCCTCCTTCCCTCCCCCCATTTGCTGCGGTGACTGCAAAGTGCCCTGAGGTCGTGTCCGGCCTACGCCCAGCCACAGGGGGTGGAGTGGACATCTTCACGCCGCACCTCTGCTCTGGCCCTGACGTTTCTGCCTCCTGCCTCCCAAGCAGTGCTGGCTGGGGTCCCGCGCCCGCTGAGTCTGACCTGCCGCCCCTGGAATGTTGGGGCTCCCGCTGTTGCATCTGGAAGCGGGGGCATGTGGGTGGGATCGGGCTTGGGCCTCGACCACTGCATGGGCTCTTACTTGCCCTCTCTTCTCTGACTTCTCCCTGGCCGCCGCTGCTGCTGAGGGTCCGGGGGTCATGTCGGACCTAGGCTCGGTAGCTGGGGGGTGAGGCGGGTGGCGGTGTGTGTCACTTGAGTCCTTGGCCAGAGCCCCTCTTACATACTCGGTACCCCTGTGATCCCAGTGGAAGTACCGGAGACTGCAGATCTCAGGTGCTCCCTCGGGCGTCGGAGAGGCCACCTCTAGTGTCGCAACTGGTGACGGGAATCGATTCAGACCCAGGCTCTCAAAGCGGGCGGTTGGATGGCCTCACATACAGCATCATAATTGGACACTTAGCTCCTGGTCTCTTTGGTGTATCTCACTGGTGCCAGCACCTAGTGTGGTGTGACTGAGCAGCAACTTGGGCCTGGATCCTGCTGCCACCTCTCGGCCCTCAGTAGGGTCGCTCGTTGCTTCCCTGAGCATTGGAGCCACTTTGGATTCTTTTGACTGCCTTGCTGGTTGGCTCCCAGCTGCTACAGTCAATACCTGGTGTGGTGGTGTGGCCCGGCTCCCTTAGTAGTGTATTAGGATTAGCGGCAGGCTTAGGCCTTGTTTAGCCCTGCCGCACCCTTGTTATTTTGTAGTGCCCCTCCGGCTCAGGGGCCCTGACTAATGCTTCTGCTTCATGTCAATATCTCTCCTGACTCCCCTGTATTGACACAATAATAGTGTTTAGGGTTTCATGCATTGTGCAGACTCCAGGGCTGCCTTCACTTCCAACACCATTATCTCATTTCTGAGCCATCCTGACCACTCTAAAACCTAGGTCCTGTCGGATTGCTTCTGACACTGGCCTACCAAGCTACTGGCTACCCAGACCCACGTACCAACAATGAGCCACCTCCGCTCAGCTGCCCAGGACACCCTGTCGTGATCAACAGCGGCCCTTTCCATGGCTGCCAAAGATACCTCAATATCGGCGTCCTCTGACCGCTCTGCATCGCTGGAAGACAAACTGGACACTGTTCGAGCGACTATTGAGGTGGCCATTGAACGCTCTTGCACATCATTGGAGGCTAAAATAGACACTGTAGCTACAGACCTCACACTACTACTTGTAGACTATCGTAAACTTGTGGACAGAGTGGACTCAGTGGAGCACACCCTTGCTGACCTACAACTGAAAACACAACACATGCACTCTTCTGTGCAGACTCTGCTGGAGCGAGTCACTGACCTGGAACAGAGAGCTGACAATGCTGAGGGACGATCAAGGAGAAATAATATTCGTATTGTGAGTCTCCCAGAGAGGGCAGAGGGCCGAGACACTGTGCAATATGTGGAGGAGTGGTTGCGGGAATTGCCCCCCCACACACCTTCTCAAAATACTTCACTATTGAAAGGGTGCACTGAGTCCCTGTGAGAACCCCCCACCTGGATCCAATCCTCGCCTGGTGGTTCTCCGGTTGCTGCACTTTCGTCACCGCAACTCGATCCCGTGTGAGGCCAGAAAACGCCCTGAGATCAAGGTGAACAATGCCCATTTAATGCTTTTTCCTGATTATACTGTCACAGTCCAATGACAACGAAGCACCTTTCTGGCATTCAAGCAGCACCTCAGTGAATTGGAGCTGAAATACTCGTTGCTGTTTCCGGCGCACCTCTGTGTGGTTGCAAACAGTACTATGCACTTCTTCGACTCACCTGACGAGGCTTAGCACTGGCTGGAAACCTACGGCCCTCACACTGCTGGTGCGTAAAGACCCGACCCTGTGATGCATCGGCCGCCGCCTCTCTGAATCGCGCCGGTCTCCAGCCCCTAAGTCCATACCTGATTTAGAGCAGATCATTACGGAGCAACGCAGGGCGCTGCAACTGGCCACCACTCTCACTAACAAAAAATGACTTTCGATCCCCACAGACGATTTGCTTCGATCCTCCAGTGATGAGAGCTCTGTCGCCACCTGACCCTCCAGGGTGTACTCCAGACCACCTCCAGATGTGACTCCTCAAACAGCTGATGACATTATTTGACTTGCTATCTGTCTTGCCTACTCTTCAACCATCACATGCTGCGCAATATATGAACACCCATGTTTCACCTCAGATTCTTGGAAACTATAGGTAGCTGGTGAACTGGATCACTGTGCCCATTCTCTTAATTACATGTTTTAATCCTTTTATCCAACAGGAGAAATTGGCGCAGATGGCCTATATTATATTTGCCCGTTATTCTGTATAGGCATTTGCTATTGATTGCATTATGGGGATTAATCGCCTCTTGTGTCTGAGTTCACCGTGAGTCCCATTTGACGTGCCCTGAAATGATTAAACTGCAGTGTCGCAGGCACGGACAGATTTTTGCCACTGATATCTCCTATGCCTGTGGGGTTTTGATCTGGGTGCCACCAGGGACGTAGTTTAAGCCAGACAAGATGGTCAGTGGCCCGAAGGGCAGATATGTCCTTGTAAAGGGCAGACTGGATGGCCGCCACATCTTGCTGGGCAGCAAATACTCCCACAACACTGGCCAGATAAAATTCTTGTACGCACTCTCCAGGGTTTTGTCGTGCTGGAGCGGAGTACCGTGGCCGCTGGGAGGTGATTTTAACAACGTGTTGGACACCACCCTAGATCGTTTGTTCCCTCCGCTGTCCCGTACAACTTCCTCTTCAAATTCCCAGGCGCTCAAGAACTGGTTGCAGAATTGGAGATTGGTGGACCTCTGATATAGTCGCAACGCGACTGCTAGGGTGTACTCCTTTTATTCTGTACCTAAGGATTGACAGGCTGATTGGTACACTAGACCTGGCCCCTTGTGTCACCTGCATTGACTATCTGGGCCACACCCACTCAATCACAACCCCCAATATTTACAGCTTGAGTGGGAAACTGGCCCCCCAATCCCACGTGGCGATTACAACCGGCAGCGCTGGAGGACCCCCCCCTTTCCGTTCCTCTGTCGCCACCACCATTGAAGACTACTTTGATCTAAATGCGGACTCTGTTACTGCAAGATCCACCGAGTGGGATGACTTTAAATTGACATTGAGGGGACACTGTTTGGGATTCCACTGGAACATTCTTTGGCAACTGGACACTGACATCTTGCATATAGAGCATCGGCTCCCCCACCTGGAGGATATAGCAGTGACAGACCCGACCAATGGTCATAAACTGGCAGACGCACAGCATGAGCGCATGGCTCTAATACAGCATTTGCGGTGCCACAACTATGCCGCTCACTCGGCCAAGACCCATGCGGCGTCCGAAAAGACCGGATTGCTCCATGCATGGCTGATCCGTCAAGACCGGCCCAACGGCTTTTTTGTGGCATTGCGCTCTGCAGTCGGCCAAATGCTCTACAATCAGCAAGATATTCATGGTGAGCTAGTGCGCCATTACACCTTCCTCTATCAATCGGTCGTCGCAGCTCCCCAGGAGTACATTACCTCATTCCTGACCGTCGTTTCCCTGCCTAATATCACACCCAAACAGAGGGCGGAATTAGATGACTCAATCACACCATTTGAGAAATGGGAAATTATATGGTCATTGGCGATTGGCAGGACCCCTGGCCCTGACGGCTTACCAGTGGACTTCTATAAGGCCTGCACTTCACTGCTGACCCCCCACCTACAGTCAGTATATGCGGAAGCATTGGAGACCTCTTGCCTCCCAGCCTCTCTCCACAAAGCTCTCCTTACTTCATTGCCTAAACCGGGCAAAGACTCAGAAGCGTTGGGTTAGTTCCGCCCACTAGCGCTGTTGAATACAGACTACAAGATCCTGGTGAAAATTTTAGTGGACCGGCTGGCTCCACTGGTTCCAAAGCTAGTACACCGGGACCAGAACGGGTTTGTTTCGGCCTGTACAACCTCTTCCGCATTATGGTACATGCCCTTATCGAATGGCCTACAGACTATCTGGTCCTTGACCTGAAAAGGGCCTCCGATTCTTTAAAGTGGCCTTTACTATTTGCAGTGCTGCCCCTATATGGCTTTGGAGACAGATTTCTGAGACTCATCCACTTTCTGCATACACTACCATTGCCCCAGGTGAAGAGTGGCTCCCTCATTTCCCATCCCATATTTATAGGCAGGGGCATGCGCCAGGGGTACCCGCTCTCCCCACTGCTCTTCTCTGTAGCAGTGGAGCTGCTGGCCGCTCACTTGCTTGCGCAAGGCCTGGAGTGGTGAGATGGTGTTCATTTGATCTCCCTCTATGCAGATGATTTTCTCATTTCCTTGAGGGACATTTCTTCTATATCCATCTAGATCACTTGCACTCTACGCCACTTCGCTGCACTTTCATGCCTAAAAGCCAACTGGGCTAAATCCTGCCTTTTCCCACTTGTTCTGACCACCCTTGGTCCCAACATCAACCTGTTTGCTACCCTTTCCCGCTTTGCAACCCAACACATGTTGATATTTGAGTATCCATATTTATCATTCATCTGTCGATCTCCTCAACGGTAACCTGACAAATGCTGTTGCTTTGCTGCAGGCCCAGATGACATTCTGGAAGACCTTATCTTTATCCATTGTGGGCAGAGTGGCTCTGCTCAAGATGTTCATACTCCCCCCAACTCCTCTACTATTACAACTTGCCCTTGTACATACATGCCTCCTTTTTCCGCTCCTTTGAGGGAGAGGTCAGAACCTTCATTTGGATCACTTCCAGGTGCCGCGTAGCACCCCATAAGCTTTACCAGCCTACAGTCTATGGGGGTTTGGCGGTCCCCAACTTTGAGCAATATTATTTAGCGTCCCAACTTCAATGGGTGTTGAGATGGCTCTCTGCTTTGCTATTAGCGGATACTGCCATGCTGGTGCCGGCCTAGACCTTGGCCAGTATTTCTCAGCTGTTCCACCCCTGTGCCGGACTGCTACTGCCCAAGCCAGGGCTTTAATTGTTGGTGCATCGCTGCTTCAGAGAAGCCTCTACCTTACGAGGCAGACTACACCATACACACTAGCTTTAGTACTCTTGGGCACACTGCGCGGGCAATGCTACGCCTCTGCAGCGGAGCTGACCACTTGGACTGCAGCAGGGGTCCAGACGATGGGGATCTCTATAGAGATGGTGAGCTTCTGTCATAGGAGCTGGTGGTGGAGGCGGACGGTCTCTCTCCTGGTCAATTCCTTCTACACACGTCACTAATAGGGGCATTAGGGCAGAGATGGGGAGACATGACCCGTGAGCCCCCATGCATCTAACTATACAATATTTACATGTCATGGGTCAGGGTAGGCACTAGGTGCGCTGACAGTCCACCTCTCTGTGCTCACTCTCAGCTCCACCGCTTACAATCCTTTGTGCACAATGAGAGGCTGGCCTATCCCGTCCCTGTACAGATAGGGAATGGACCACCATATTGGAGGGACCTACTTGCATACTGCGCAATGCCCGCTTTCTCTTGATTCTGCTGGACATCATGCACAGCGCCTACCTCACTCCTGCCAACATCAACAGATACTTTCACTGTATGGATGCTGCATGCCCTAGTGGTGGGCCGGTGAATGCAGATATCATACACATGCTCTGGGCTTGCCCGCATTTGCAGCGCTATTGGCATGGGGTCATGGCCCATTTTAGTGCACAGTACTGAGGGAGCTCTCTCTCATACATGCGATGTGTACGTTCTCGGCATGTATCCTCGAAGCAAAAAGTACAAAGTCACATCTCGTTTCATAGACCTGGGTCTAATCATGGCCAAGCAGCTGATCGCATGCAGATGGAAGTCACCTGACCCTCCACACCTCACAGCCTGGATGCAGTCGCTCATCAACTGGGCACAAGCATTACATAGGGAATATGCCATGGGGCTCTGTAAACACCCATTGGCAGGCAGCTGGGATGCAGTAATGGCTGATCTCCACACGGATATACCAGACGGTTCCCCATCGCCGAAGCCCAATTGCCCTGTGATGGCGAATCGGGAGGCGATTCACGGGAGGCGCTGACCCCCGTTGCTTCCATTGTCAGGCTCGACATGGGCGATGCACCTCCCTTGCCCGATAATGGCCCTACTGATAGGGTACCTGGGGACAGTCACAAGTAGTTCAGTTAGCAACTAGAAAGGATATGTGGTTCATTGGCCGGGTGGGTAGGGGAGCTAGGGTTGGCATGATAGTTACTACTAAGTTTCTGCCTTCACATACGTTCTCATTGTTTTTGATTGGGACCCTTAACTGTTTATTTCTGTTATTGTGTATTGTTGCTTATTGTGAACAGTACAAGGTCATTTGATGTAAATTGCAGCCGTTTTGTAGTACCACTTCTTACGATTCCCTTATACGCCTTTTGTCAGACTGCCTTCCATTTACACTACAGGTACTCAAAGTAATATTATCACTTTCTATTCAGCATTGCTAAAAATGTGTCACTTTGCTATTGTTATCGGAAAAAAAACCATGCAATTGTTAACTGAAGTCACCGTTGTAAACTGTGTTCCTGAAATGTTTGTAACTGTAACCATAAAAAGCATTAAACAGATTTGAACAAAAAAAAGAGCTTGCATTACTTAAAACTGGAAATAAAGCACTCAAAGACATTTGGAGGAAAGATGTAGATTAGACAGCAGTAATCGATACATCTGTCGACTTCACTTCCATAGAACAATCATGGGAAAAAGAAAAATAGAAATACTACTCCTCTTGCCTCTCCTTTGCAACTTGTCCTGTAAAGGAAACCTTCTGAATTATCTAAATTTAGGAACCTGTTGGCTATTTTAAATGAGTCCCCTTCTTTTGCAAGATTCCTGCGATGCCTTCTCTGTCTGTTCGTTTTGTGGAAAATGTAAAAAAAACTGAGCACTCTCCTTATCTCATACCACTGATCATCCTTTATTTTTTAACAGACTTGCACATTTGGATAACTGAAGGAAGCACCTTCAAGATCATCCCTCCCATATTGAAACAATCCTTTCAACAACTAAGGGGCCGATTCCGATCTCGGCCGGTAGGGCACCGAATCGGATTCGGCTTTACAGGATCTGATTCGGAGGCCTCTTTTCCGACCGATTCGTGCATGCGTCCGAGCGAGCGAGTACGATGCGAGCGTACGCGAAATCGCCGACCAACTCGTTCGCGGGTCCGAACTGCTCCGACCGACTTGCACGGACACGACTCGCACCGCGCAATGGAGACGTTTCCCGACCTAGCCAGTACGATGCGCGCCTCGAACAGTCCGACCGACTCGCGCCGTCCGGCTCCAAAGAGCAGTCAGAGCCGGACTTCGGGGTCCGTGTCGGACCCCCCTCCACGCGTAGCCGCGCGAGTCGCACACAGGCGGGACCCATGGGTCCCCCCTACACGTGCATGTACGGCGCGACCCGCATCGATGCGAACCCGCTGTAGGTGGCGCCCTTGTTCGCGTCGTGCCCATTGAGTCAATGGGAGCCCGTGTACGCGTTGTACGACCGGCTCCCATTGACTTCAATGGGAGTCCGACCGAATCGAGTCCGATAGCATACGTACGCATCGTACTCGTTTGGTCGGGCTGCTAGCGTCCGATTCGGTCGGAAATCTCTCCGGGTCCGGCTCGGTCGGAGAGATTTCCTGCCCGAATCAGAATCGGCCCCTAAATCTAGATCCCCACTGGCACATATCCTCATGCCAGCAATTTTCAAGGATATCATATTTATTAAAGCGATTAAAGAAGCTGCACGAGCTGTAGTCAAGGCTGCACTTTCTGTGGGTACTATGCCAAATTAGCTCAAATGTTCGTTCATAAAAAGTTGTCTAAAAAAATCCAAGTTTGAATGCTAGCGAACCAGCCCGCTATAGAAAAATAGCAAACAGATGCCTGCGGACCAACTTATCAGAAAGTTGGCCTACATGTAGTTGCTGGGGTTTACTGAAAAGACTACCACTTCTTCAGATGCACAAGCTTGTTTTCACCCTTACATAGAGATAGAATGTGTCCTAATCTCTAGAATGGATTAGATCAGAACACAGGCTCATTCAAATTAGGCAGCAATGATCCTGTTAGACCCTAGCTGCATTTGATTCAGTCTAACACTAACACCACTGAGCACACTCTGGAATGTGGGCATTCACAATAAAGCATTTGATTGGATTGCCGCCTTCCTACATGATGGAACCACATAATTTCCATACCACTACAAACCTCTGAACCTTGTAGCCTGGACGCCGATGTTACTCAGCCAGATCTTCCCTTCTCTTTGACTTCTACCTCAGCCTTTTCCACTTGGATCATTTTAATTCTTACTTTCTTCAATTATGCTGATAATACACAGGTTATTGTCAAGTTCCATCATGTGAAATACACTTTGATCTCCAGACTGATACTCTGACTTGTCACCATAAGAGATTATGAGACTACTAACTGTGTTAAAGTCAGCCCAGACAAGGCTAAACTCTTCAGATATGGATGCTGACTACCAACACAATATCTCAGCATGCCCTCAGATTTGTGACCAGCACCTCTCTCAATGGACATCACAAAACACTTTGAAATCATTTTGGATGCACATTTGTTGGGAAATCCTGTAAGAATATGCTCAGAATCCTAAAATTAATATTTCTGCGCCTATAAATCCGGCAATTTTTGCTATTCTACTCACTTCTCTGGACTATGCAAATGGACTCTACTTAGGAATGCAAAAATCATCCGAAACCAATTATAATGGGTGCAAAACACAATGCTCATACTATACCTTAAACACCGGGATCACACTACCTCAGCCCTGATAACTTTGCACTTCTAGTATCTTAAGGGGTCACAATCAAACATCTGTGCATAGTGCACCCAGCACTCTCAACAAAAGTTCCAGACCTGCTGCACTAGATGCGGTCTCTGTCCCAACACCCTGTTGCAGATTAAAATACCACACTTGAACAAAGCCTGACCTGGAGTTCATTCATTCACAGTTGAAGCCTGCAGACTTTGGAACATCCTCCCCATCCAGATATTAAAACCACAAACCTACCTCACCTCCATAAAGACCATAAAACATAGCCCTTCAAGCTTCAGATCACTGTGTGTTCTCAAGTCTAATTAAAAACATGCTTTCTATGAGATGAGTCATCTATGAGGTATGTTCAAATAAAGCTGAATGAAGCAAATCCTGTCACTTCTCACATACCTTATAAATATTGGTGTTCATACCAGCAGTGATACATTTGCCACAAGAAGACTAGACTATGCGTCAGGACTTAAAGTGCTGCACCCATCTTTTCCCACATCAGACATTCTACATCATACCTTTCAACCAAACATACGCGTCTGCATGTATCTGCTTTGCATAGTTCATGGGTTTTGTTGCAGCACAAGTAGTAGTAGTTACAGACTGTCAAATGCTAGCTAACATATAATGAACAGTGCAAAGTGGCGATGTTAAGGGTGATTACCTAGACATAACTTGGTATTTTCAGTGGTTTTTAGGTTTTCGATTGCAAGCACAATGTTTTTTAATGTAAGCTTTTCTTCAGTACTTTTTGCAAGTTTTGCATTGACATACTGTTGGACTTGGCCCTCTCTGCAGGTTCCCCCCAAACCTTTGTGCCTTCTCCCCCCATTTGCTGAAATTTGTTTTTGTTGCCTTTAGGACCAGGGTACACTTTATCACTGCTAACCAGTGTTAAAGTGCTTGTGCTCACTCCTTTAAACTTGGTAAAATTGGCTTACACTCAATTGTCACATTTAATTTACTTATAAGTTCCTATTAAAGTGGTACTACATGTACCCAGAGCCTGTAAATTAAATACTACTACTGGGCCTGCAGCACCTATTGTGCCATCCTCTTAAGTAGCCCTTTAAATCATGTCTCAGGTCTGCCATTGCAGCCTGTGTGCAGTTTTAAACTGTCAATTTGACCTGGAAAAACAAATATTTTTCCAGACCTAAACCTCCCTTTTAATACATATCTCACCCCCTTAGGTAGGCCCTAACCTGCCCATGGGGCAGGATGCTTTGTAATTAAAAGGTAGGATATGTGTTTTTTCAGTTTCACATGTCCTGGTAGTGAAAAAAATGTAATCTGTGTTTCACTACTGTGAGGCCTACCTCTCCCATAGGATAACATTCAGTTATCTTACTACACTTAATAAGTGCTAACTTCTGATTTGGAACACGTGAAATGTCATGTTTAGCCTTTAAAGAATTATAACTTAAAACCTTCGTTATTGGTAAAGTCGGATTTTATGTTTCTGTTCTGAAAATGCCACTTTTAGAAAGTTGAGACTTTCGTGTCCTAACCATTTAGTACCTACAGCCTGTGTCCTGAGTCACATGTCTGTGAATAGTTGGCAGTTGGCCTTTGTGTATTCCTCCCAGACAGAGAGACAGAGGGGATTAGGTGTTGGCAAGATGGGCCATCCTTTCAGGATGGGTGTGGCGGAGATGCTCCCTGCCCCACTTACATTTGAAAGGACTGCTTCAAGCACACTAACAAAGGAACTTAACACGGGCCTTTTGTCACCCTAGACCACTTGGAACTGCACAGTGGAAGGAAGGAAATCTCCATACCAGATGTGGTGAGAGTCTATAAGTGTTGCCCACTTTACAGGATAGCACCAAGTATAACTATTGGACCCTCAGACCAACTTTTCAGTACACTCATGGACCTGCGGCGGAGCCCCAAAAGGACTGTCTTGTACTTCAGAGGACTGCCCTGCTGCTTGAGGCCTGCTTTGTACCTCAGATGACTGCCCTGATGCGGCCAGAGGATTTCCTTGCTGCTTGAAGCCTGCTTTGTACCCTCAGAAGACTGCCCTGTTGCTTGAGGCCTGCCTTGCCGCTTGATCTCATGGTCGCCAGAGTGACTTCAAGTGCTAATTGGAATTGGCTGGCCTCCTGTGTGAGCTACAGTGACATAGCAAGGATCAGAGACCTTGAACCTTGCACCTGGGCTCTGCCTGGTGTGAATCCTGACCTCCTAAGTCATGCCCACCCAGTCCTGGTTCTTTGGAAGCGGTGCTAAGACCCTTAGCACCGCTTTTCCAGACAAAAAGTGAAACGGAGAACTTAAAAAAAAAATCACCAAAAAGTGGCTTGAGAACCGGCAGGAGACCTGGGCCTACCTGCTCACCAATACATCAAAGGTGCATCACTATTTGACCTGCCATCACAGTAGCTCTGCTACATTCTTCTAAACAGCAGCAAATCCTGTTCAGCAGGACCTTTGAGGCGGGACTGATTTGTCCTGCTGGAGATTTTCATCTCTCAAAAAAGTGACAAAGTCTGAAAGTAGAAATGTTCACCATGACTTCATCCAGTGGCTCACCGATGATGACAACTTTACCTTCCCAAGAAATTTTCTTCCAAATTTCTTGTAAATCTGAAGGTAAGCGTTGGGCCTTATGACTTTGCCCATGCTTGCGCGAACCGATACCCACGGTTGGCGCTTTGATCTTATAGGACCTATTTTTCACATACAAGTTTTAAAATTCATGACTCCGGTTCAACTAACTTGATTGAATTCATTTTTGGTGTAATTTTATTTATTACATTTTACTATTTTTTTCGAAATTGGTGTGGGATTTCTTTTGTGTTTTCACTTTATCACTCGTTGTGTGCTGCCTGACTGCTTTTGGGCCAAGCTACCAGGGGGTTAAGCACAGGTTAATTTAGTAACTATTGTGGTTCACCCTGACCAGTATTGTGATTGTTCCATGATTTGGGTTTTCACCCTCCCTCAATCAATAACCCAATTTCCTACACATACGGTATGAAGTCCAGTAGTCCACCACAGTTCCTATTGGGCATTAGCTTCAGTGGGCTTTGGGTGTTCCAAATCCTAGAGCTCAATGTAGGTGAAGGGCCCAGACTTTCACTGTCTGTGTGTCCAGTCCCACTTCCCCAGAAGCAGATAGGCTTGAACAGTGACCACTCATTACAGGGATTGGCCTTTGGCTATGACTTGTGCCCAGTGCCCTTGCACCCAAAACCCCCAATCTAGTTCCCTAAACCTAAAATCTACTTTAGCCATGGCCTGCACCCAGGCCATACATTTAGCCCAACTTTTATTTATTGTTTTTCTCGCAACCTGTTTCTAACCACCATTTCCCTTGCACATACTCCAAATGAAGGGCTTAGCTTCGGCTTTCCACTACACACAGTCCCTCAGCACCTACAAAATAGAAGGGACAGCCTTTGGTTCTGGCCCCAGGTTATAGTCTTTGGCCATCGACCTAGTCCCCCTCTACAAAGAGCTCTTCTTACAAAGCCAAGGGGCAAGGCATTCTGTTATGCCCTGTGCCTGACCTGCATGCACCCAGAACCCACTGGGGCACTCCACGTTGCACTGCATGTGAATCACTGTGTGCAGAGTTTACTTTCAATCACACTGAACATCCCATCCTCCGGCCACAGATGTTTGATGACACCTACTCCTAGAGTCTTCTGGGTAAGACCTTTGATCTTCCCAGTGAATTCTGATTGCAAGGCATGATCCAGAGCCTACCTTTGTTATAGACTGCATCAAGTGCCCTTGCATTCTGCTTTGTCCGTTGGCGCTGGGGTAACATTTGCCCGGGACCTGCTCCTAGCCTCCTCTTTATTATATTATTTTCCACCAACCAGGAATACCAGTTCCTTGAAACAGCTTTTTCTTGAACCTGGTTTTGAGAACCAGCCAGTTCTGGTATGAAATCTGGCATGTTTATATTCACTTTTTTTGGTGAGCAACATTCCAAACTCTCAGTATAGCAATATAGCAATATGTTGCCCTGTAGGAAGACTTATTTTTGTTCACCTTAGTTGGATCAAGCCTTTATTAGTAGGTCAGACTAGGGATTAAGAGAAGGAAGACTTACGGAGGCGGTCTGACTCCCCATCCCCCCCTTCCTGTATCTGGGTCTCACAAACAGAGCTGAGCCCTAGCTTCACTCACTGATTGGCTGGAAAAAAGCACTTGGCCAATTCACCACTTACAATAATTAATTTTTAAACTTTGCAAACTATGTGAAGTGTAAAGCTAAAAGGGGACTTATTTTGTGGTGGTTACCCGCTTCTCAGGGCAGGTGAAGTATTGCTGCCATGTGGTTGCTTTTTGTTATCCCTTTGTTTGAACCCCCATACATGGCAAAATTCTCTGCCAGAAAAAGTATCATCCGTGGAGCTCCACTATCTCTACCAGACTTAGCACTGGCCCCCTCCCTGCATAAGGTCCCATGCCCAAACCTCCTCCCACTACCAGCCTGGCATATTCTACCTCCTATGGCGATCATTGCCTGTTTTTTTATGCTCCGCAATTTCCTTAGCTAAGCTCCTTGCTCGTGGAGTGAGACTAAAATAGTCATTTTTACTAAGAAAGGGAAGGCTCCAAAGAGCTTTGGTTCCAAGTGGCCAATATCTTTAATTAATGCAGATTCTAAAATCTATACAAGAATTCTGGGCAATAGATTTTCTACAGTGGTAATCAATTTGGTAGACCCTATGCAACATGGTTTGTCCCAGGGCAGGATACGACTTCTCACGTGAACATGGCTATAACTTCCCTGTATGTGGCATCTGTTGAGGAGGCCCCAATAGGAATGATTATGTTAGATGCAGAAAAGGCATTCAACAGGCTCTCCTGGCAATTTCTCTGGGCGATTATGGGTGGGTCAGGGTTTGGCCTAGGTTTTATTACCTGGATTAAGCTGCTGTATAGAAGGCTGGAGGATCCTCTGTTGCTGTAAATTGTCGGATTCTATTTAAATTTCTGAGAAATAGGAAGTTGGCCGTTAAGGATGAAAAGTGGGAGGCTATTGTTGTCACCTGTCAGAACAACGATTGTCAGGCGTTCTTGAAGGTGGTTCGGGCAGGTCTATCACCAGTCTCGTCCCCAGATAAAGTTACCATTCACATCACCCCGAGGTTTGGACTGAACACTTTTCTGCTGTTTACTCCTCCAATATTGTGATCCCAGATGAGAGACTGATTGAGGGTTCTTCATGCAACAGACTCTCTTTTAAGGAAGAGAAAGTTCTTAAAGCCATCTATGATAGTCTGTGCAAAAAGGCATCGGGCCCGGATGGATTTGTTTAAAGAGGATCCTTGGTTTTGGACCCCTGTGCTAGTGTTATTGACCCAATTTATCGGGAGAGTACCCCGCCTTCTTAGCGTATGTCAATTGTCGTACCTATCTTTAAAAAAGTAATCTCCATGACCCACGGTACTACCCACCGTTATCCCTGCTCGTTTCTACAACCAAAAGAATTGGCAGAGTTATATTTGAACAGCTTCTTTCCTTGGCTAAGTGAGAGTAATATCCTCTCTCAAGTGCAATATGGTTTTAGGAAGGGCCTCGGGACAATCAAACAGTGCCTTAATTTACATCTTATTGTGGCTAAATATAAATAGGCAAAGGGCACCCCCATCCATCTTGCATTCATGGTTTTATCGAGTGCATTTGATTGTATCAACAGGTCTAAACTATGTGCTACCCTTGTGTCCATGGGCCTCAAGGCAGGTCTGGTTTCCTTCCTAAGACTACTCCACCAGGATCTTTCAGCTGCAGTGAGATTTGGGAAGGCTGGAAAGTGTACTGCACCTTTTAAAGTCAATCGTGGAGTACGCCAAGGTTGTGTACTTGCCCCATTCTCGTTTTACTTTATATTAATGATCTTTAGAGGACACTGGTGTCTGTCGGGCGGATGTACCGCATGCTGAGAAAAAGGCTGTGCCTGCATTATTATATGCAGACAACGCAGGGCTTCTCACCAGAACGGCCAACAGCCTGAGAAATTTGATTTTCAGTTTCATGGAATTTATGAAGGGGCTTGATTTGGAAACCACCTTCTCAAAAACTTTTTTAATAGCGCAAGGCCCTAGAAACACCAAAACTAGTACTAGGAGGGAAGGAATTGGACAGGGTGAGCTTTTTTTCATATCTTGGATTGAATTTTGATGATGCTTGTACCTGGTCTGTGTGAAGCAGACTGACTCATTTCTCTCGTGCTGTTGGAACCAATTTTTCTCTTGCTGCCTGTATTGGTAGAAAATGTGTTGCCCCGATCTTAGAAATCCATAAACAGAAAGGCCTCCTGACTGTGACGTATGGTATGGGGGTATGGGGCTACAGAGATGTTGAGTGTATCTAAGCAGAGGAAAATAGATTTTGCCAATGGCTGCTGGCGGTCCCTCCTTCTACCCCTCACTTCTGTCTGCATCAAGAACTAGGCCTAGAGTATGTTCAAGATCTCATTAATGTAGCTCCTTTATTTCTCTGGTGTACGATTTGGATGAACCAGGAAGCAGAGCTTCATCGGGCAGTTGCTAGATATTGTCTTTTATGTGATCATGGTTTTAACATCCCGTGGCGAAATATAAGAGTGCTGCACAACAAAAGATGGACAGAATGCTGAATAAATCAAACATTCACCCCCAGTCAAGAGATCTGGGTTAAATCCATTGCTCTTTTGCTCACTACGCCTCCCCAGTTTGGACCCAGCCATATGCAAACCAGTCTTGAGCCTGTTCCTCATGGGAACAGTCCAGCCCGAACTGCCAAGCCGGGTCCTCCCTGGACCGGAAACAAGCATCCTGGGACCGGTTTCGGGGTGGCACCCCTCATCAGCCAGGCTAGCTTGGCATCATTTGTTGTTGGAGCACTTTTTGCCCTAAGTGGGGTGGGTATGCTCATACGTGGGTCCCTTGCTTGCTATGCCACTGGATTCAAGCTAGGTAGGCTGATGAGGGGTGATATACCCTTAAACCGGTCCCAGGATGCTTGTTTCTGGTCCAGGGAGGACCCGGCTTGGCAGTCTGGCTGGACTGTTCCCATGAGGAGCAGGGTCAAGACTTATTTGCATATGGCTGGGTCCAAACTGGGGTGGCGTAGTGAGCAAAAGAACGATGGATTTAACCCATAATTCTTGACTGAGGGATAATGTTTGATTTATTCAACATTCCGTCCATCATTTGTTGCCGCAGCACTAAAGTATATAAGAGACACCACTTTGGCCTTTGGTTGTGCATACTTGTTTGAAAACCCAGATCCCTTTATCAAAAAAAAAAAAACCTGGGTCCAGGATTGCTTCTTTAAGAATAGGCAGACTATTAGGAAGGCTGTGGAGGTGGTGAAGCCAGATGTAAGAGACTATTGTTTGGTTCAGATGGCAGTGGGGATTGCTTCTTATTTACTTTTTGTGCAGAACATGTTTGAATGTACCTTACTGGCTTGATTTAGATTAGGGACGATACATTGGTTGCTATGTTTTCCACTAGGGCAATACTCTCCTGCCGACATATGCATTTGCCCATGTGATGAACAGTCAACTCAGACTTTATTGCACTTTGTTTTCTTTTGCAATTATTATCTTCCCTATATAGGAGATTCTTATTGCCCCTGTTGCATAGGCAAAAGTTTACTAAGTGTAAAGCTGCTTTGCTTTTTTTACAGCAACTTAATGACTATGACACCTGTTATTCAGTTGGCTGCTTCTTGCGAAGTATCCTACATCAGAGGAAGGCTATGATATTTTAACTAATGGCCGTTCACTCTAAACTGCACTTTATGCCTTGGCTTTCATATTCCCTTGCACAAATCGCATATTGAGAAATTGTATTTTATGTCTTATTGGTGACATTTTTAAATGATATTATTATTGTGGCATGTACTTTTTAACATATTTTAAATATTTTTATATGTATTGTTTTCCTTTAACCTGCGTATTTTGTAATGTGTTTATCTTTTATGATCAACCTTGGTATGATCAAATAAAGATTATTGAATTGAATTGATGTTTAATTAAGGTGTTGAGGATGCTTGGCCATAGATGTAGGGCTGTGGGTGAAGACAGAGGTGGTACATGGTGAGCTACTTCTCATGACTGTATTTTAATTGGTTCAAATACCGGAAGGTGTCGAATGAACAGGATAGGGTTTTGGCCTTTTTCGTGTGCAGGGTTGATGGTGCCATACAGATTGTGGCTGGATTAAAGTTCCAGTTATGTCATGTAATCAGGTTTTTTCCTTTCTGCATTTTTTTATTCCAGCCTGACAATTACGCTACTTCACATCTTGCAAAGCCACCCTCAAAACTTGATCCAAAAAAAGGATGCCGCCATTGACTGCCTTAATGATGATGTAGCAGATTGGGAATGCAGGTTGGCAGAGGGCATTTGGTTAGATGTTGCACAAAGGACTCTTTACAGGTGTCAAATGAGTCTTGAGTACACCGGCTAGGAGTCTTGCCATAATCAAGATAAGATAGGACCAGTACCTGGATGACTGTTCTGACTTTATCTTGTGTAGTAATAGGCATCTCTCTACAGACCAGCAATAATTGCTGCCATGCATTATTGGCCTTTTGCTAAGTGTGCTTTCTCAAGGCATGATTAGTATCAATGAAGAAGCTCATGGATTTTACTGCCAGCAAGTATTAGCACAGAGAATCCAATATTCATCTCATCTAGTCATTTCTGAGCCTAATGTTGCCTAATATCTCTGGAGATGATAGCAACTCCATCTTGGTTAGGTTCATCTTCGGATAGATTTTGGAAATCCAGGTATCAGGTATCCTTTTTGTATTGGAAACTGATGTACTGAAGTATGTTCGCTAGGTCTTCTGTAGAGTGGATGTGGAAGGTAGACCATTTGAGGTATTGCATGATAGAATCATCACTGAAGTCTTCAAAGTGGGTGTGTTGTCAACGTGTTCGGTAAATTTTCTCAATCTTGTCCTTGTAGAAAATGTTGATAGCTGAACACCTCTCCTTGAAATTGGTAAGCAAGGGGTCTTGTGGATTCACACAGTGCCCAGTTGTTTTGAAGAGTGGCCTGTGTTTGTTGGAGGCCTCACTGATGACATTCTGGTAGTAAGCAGGCTTAGCCTCTTTGGGGAGTTGCCTGCATTTTGGGAGAGTAATTTTCAGGCTTTTAAGTAAGCTTGGAGCTGTCTGCACCGCTAGTACATTTATTGGCATCTAACGGCATGCTTACTGTCATTGAATTGGAAGTGAATGTGGGGGATTGGCTTTCATAGAGTTGGGTATCATCTGGCTATGGGTGTCTGTTGCCATCTAGAAGTTCTTGTTGGAATCCTGTTGCTGGATCACAGCTTCTGTTTCGGGGTCACTGGAATCAGCTTGGGTTATCAGGTCGTTTTGAAGAGCATCTCATTGGGATGTAAAGATTATTGTCCAATTTTGTCTGATCTTAGAGAGTTGGCTAGTTCTTAGAGGTGTGTTCTGTTGAGGAATCATTCAGTTGGAGGCAGCTGTTCATGTTGGTTGTTTGAGTGCAGACGAGGTCCAAGATGTTTCTCCTGCCATAAGTCATCAGCTTGACAAGCTGGACAGTGCTGCCCAGCTAAGAGGACATCCTTGAGGGTCTTACTGGATGCTTTACCTTGGTGGTTCAAGTCAAACAAAGATTGCTTTCCTACGGAAAACAGCTGTGCTTTGGCTCTGAGCTGAATGAGCTGAAATTAAGTTGCTGGGCGTTTGCGAGGCCAAGACATTCTTGAATGCTTCTGAAGCCTCGTCCTAAAAGTCAGTCTGTTGATTGTGTTAGTTCTTCTCTTGAAGAATTAAATATATTTGTTGAAATGTATTGGAGGAAGGAATACACATCCCCGTCTACATTAAATATATTTGTTGAAATGTATTGGAGGAAGGAAAACACATCCCCGTCTACTTTCTTTGATCTGAAAGTTAATGACCAGCTACCAGCTCCAAAACCCTGCTTTTAAAACACCAGCACCAGGATTAAATCTAGATGGAGTCAACAGATTATCAAGAGAGGACAAAATAAAGCTAAGCAGCAAATATCCCATCCTCTGGGAAGATGTCACTGTTTGTTGTATGAGGGAAATCATATGTTTTTACAGATTCTATGTTGACTGACCTCTTTTTGCCCTTAATTCACATCCCACTGAGTAATCTCTTTAAGACGTTGTATTTCACATTGACATATTTAACTGTGGTCAATACATCTGTTCATAGGATGCATGTATTCTTTTTTTAATAAATTGTTCACTTGCAAAGGTTAGTGAATCTTGGGAAACTAACATAAAACTGCAGTTATGTCTTTTAAACACAACAGAATCTGGAGGGAAGGTTCATTTACAGAAAGATTGTTATTTACACTTGAATGAGACACAAAAAATTGGAAGATTCATAGAAATAACAGGCAGTTATAAAGCTACAATATATTATTTTAACCAGAGCGTCCTGAAACAATGATACATCTGTACATCATCCTTGTCGCTCTGTATGGCACATCATGTACAATTCAGTTGCAAACATGTATAAAGTGCGTTATTTCTAGATGCGTTTAGGATAATGATGATAAACTGGAAAAACTCAACTGTGTAAATCCGTTTTGTTAAATATATCACTTAAAATGGCTATTTTCTAATTTATTTTTCAGGAGCATGTTGTCTTCTATACCTTTATAAAATGGAAGGAAGTGAAGTTCTGAATTCTGGTGCCGTAGAGGCCCTTCCTGAAATGACTGTACCATATCCTAAATATAGTGCAAGTGCCACTGAGGACACCACTGACTCATTCAACGACTACGAGAGCCCTTTACAGGAGGCAGAGGACAATGCCTGTCTAAAACCCATCAAAGATGGAGTTCGGGTGCCCAGGAAGAAACTGTGTGGGTATCTGAATAAGTTTGGTACCAAAGGACCAATGAAGGCTTGGAAGTATCGTTGGTTCTGCTACGATGAGAAGAGATGTCACTTGTTATACTACAGGACAGCAAATGACGTCAATCCCCTTGGAAACATTGATTTATGCAACGCGGTGTTTGATTGCAAGATGGAAGCAGAAGAAGGAACCTTTGAAATCAAAACACCAAGCCGAGTATTTCTACTTAAGGTAAGAAGTATATTTAGCAAATCACACCAGCATACACCTATTCACCTGTTTAATCTTAAATGGAGCACAGGGTATAGGAGCAGGATCTAGCTTGTTTAGGGAGGTATGTCAAAACATCAGAAATGTTGTCAGTAGGATGGGCAAACCACATATCCTTGGACAATTTCCATTCCTGTACACTGGTTGTATGCACTTATGTGAGCACAACTGTACTGTAACCTCCTATATTGCTCTTGTTTTCTGTGTGTGGATTTAACCATTCCTAAATGGATTACGAAAAAGCACTAACAAATGTGCTTTGTTCTCAACTCTACTGAGAACATTTGTGATATCATTACTGTTATTGCTGATGTAGGTCATATGCAGTCTTTTGCAATGATGTAGTTAATGGTAACTATGCTAAGTTTACCTTTTCCTGTGCCTTAAACATTTTCTGACATCTTTGATGTTGAAAGACATTGTTAACAATACCATATTATATATTTTTCCTGTACTCTTTCCTTATGCATTCAAATAGGCTGAATGATCATGGTATTGAGAGGGAGGGTGTTGTATATATATATATGCTTGTGTGTCACCAACCTTTTAATTGTAAATTGTATTTGTATAGCACTTACTACCCCTGACGAGGCGTTGAAGCATTATGCAGCAAGTGCATGCCTGTGCCTTTGTCAGTGCATGTGACTGTGTGTGCGTGGGATCGTGGGCTTGATTTGTCCTTGTGTACCTTTGCTTGTGTTCATACATATGTACATCAAATTCTAACTGTCTATGTCTTTGCTCTACTATATCTGTTTCTGATATTCTTTGTCTGTTGGTATGTACATTGTGCTTGAATCTGTCTTTGTGTGTGTGCTTGTGCGCGCTTACATAGTGTGTTTGTGCACGCTTACATATTGTAAGCCTGTGCCTAGCTTTGAGTATTGTGCACATTATTTTTTGGTTGCAGTGACCACACCTTTTTTCTTTTGCACTTTTGAACCTTGAACGTTAAGTTGGAAAAGACACAACTTTAAATAAAATATATTTTCGCATTCTCTCTTGAGGCACTCTTTGTCATGTATCTGGTGAGGAGGCTACGTATGGCATACCTTAGCGTTACTGCTCTCTTTGCATTGTACACAATTATATAATTGTTAACACTGCCTGAGCGGGTCATGATTTCTAATACTGTATGAGAGGCCATTATTGCTTACACTGCCTGGGCCTGCAATGTAAAAATTCAAATTGTAGCAAAAAAATCAATTTTATAATCATGCTTGTGTGAGCGCGGAGTACCCCTAAAATCCAACACTCCAAAAGACACCTCATTACCATGGCCACATGCCGTATAGTAGAGTACAGTGTTATAGAGTGGAGTCTCATGGTGTGTTATCTCTCTGCCATTACTGACAACACATTAAAGACAACTTATTTTTAATTGAAATGACCATTACATTTGCGCATTCAATTTTACTGATAAAACTCTACAGCGCACAAATGATAATGTGTGGAAATGGCATCGCCTAGTGTATTGATTTTGTTTGATCATATTCAAATATTTGTTTGCATCAGAATTACAAACATTGTGCTTCATTTCTGCTTTGCTTTCATAATTCAGACATATTCTGAAATATATGCTCAGTTCATTTCCAGACATATACATTTTGTTGTGTGCAAGAAAAAAAACCTTTTCTTTCTCAGTACCCAGCTAGATTGTCACATAACTCCTCTCACTTTGAAACCAGAGGAAGAAAAGTAAACTCCACGCTCCTTCAGAAGACAGAGCCTGACATTTGTCCTCTTTCTCTGAACACACAGCAAATGTGACAAGATAAGAACAAAATTTAAAGGCCTGTTTCAGAAAGTGAGCACTTGTGGAAGAATACAAGAAGTGATGGTGGACAGGCTATACTCTACAGGAGGGACAAAGACATGCTAGAAAGCCTAAAGCAAATAAAGCCAGCAAATAGAAAGACATAAAATGTGAGTTACAAAGCCAATAGTAAGCAATGGGTGGAATGCACTCCCTTGAAAGCTTTCAGAATGTCCACTAGAAGTCTTTTTGCAACCAGACAGCAGCTCTGTCTGGTAGGTTTTGACCTAAAAATGTATCATACCTTACAGTTACAGTGTCCTCTCCCACAAGGGTGTAGAATGAAAAATGAGTCCCCTGATCTGCTCGCCCTGGGCTGTTGAAATGGATATGTTGCATAGAGGTCAGAAAGAAGCATGCCTTGAACCCAGATACCCAATTCCTCTTTTATTTTATTTTTACAAAAAATCCCTGCTATTCAGGGGGCCTTTCATGTTCCCTAAGGGACACAGTTCCGAGTGAGGGGGGCATCCCATGATCTACCCCAGGAGAGCTGAAAGGCATATAGTAGTAGTTTTAGTAAGAGGCAGGGCTGCACATTCCAGGTCAGGGGGTATGGCTGCTAGCCCGTTTCCTTTGTTTTCATTTTTTAAAATATTATTGCTTCCATCCAAGGGATATTGAATGTCCTGGGGTCAAATCAGTGGGTAATATACCTGAATTGGCTCCCAGCAGGTGTGACAAAATGCGGGTGGCTCATGGTGGGCTGGGGAGAGTCAGGCCAATGTGAGAGCAGGGCCCCCCACACCCTTTATTTATCTGTGCCTTTCATTGCGGAGCAAACATGCTCATGGATTTTGGTCCTTCCTTGATCCCCAAGCTGAAATCTTTTGGTAAAGGCCCACGTTGCAGAGGTGAGAGGCTACCCTTTTCAGCAGCACTCTTCCCTATTCCTGCTTGTTGATTGCAGGAGAACTCATATCAGGAATCCTTTCTTCTAGATTTTGGGGACTTTAATAGGGATTTGCATCCTGGCTCAGCCCGGAGCCCTAAAGCCACAAACACTATGACTGATCATCTGATCACCGATGGATCACTCCCTCACGGGTGAGGAAACAGCACTGGGTGGCAGATATCTTTCACTTTCTATCTTCACCAAAGAAAGTGGCTAAAGACCTGGCATGAAGACTGGCTGAAAGGCACTCTTGGCAAGGATAGACGCCCCCTTTTTTAGCAGTGCACATTCTGAAAAAAATTATCATCTGGTATTCCAGCATGAAATCCTTCCAATTACACTCTAGGGAGAAACGCCACAGTCTCAGCAGCCAACCAAGAGAGTCTGTTCCCTCTACTACAGGGGGATATCAAAGAGTTAATTGGAGTGCAAAGACTACAAGATGTAAGAGTCTTAATGTGTTGAGGTAATTATTTGAGATAATGACATCCTGGAAATCAATAATGATGAAAGAGACAAACAGGAAACTCTTCCTTTTTCAAAAGTGTCCCTTCTAAAAGGATTTTTGGACTGCAAAAGGGCTACAATTCCCACCCATTCAGGGGAACTTTAGTGCTCTTTCTGAAAAGATTTCTGGCCAGGGATTGCACTCCTGCCACAGTCCACGAGCGGATATGCTTTCAGGAGGGCCCCTGAAGCCCAGGAAGCCAAAAGCCATTTAAACGTGAAAAAACACTACAATATAACAAGGAACTCTTCAGCAGATCCAGCAGGCCAGAAAGCCCTGTTAAAGACAAAGCTGGGACGACAATCATGGGTAATGAAGGCCAATAACAAAGATGGGTGGAACACTTTGAAGATCTGCTGAAGCAGCCCATGACGCAGTTTCCATCAGACATACAGCCAGCTGATAAATTCTTGCCAATCTACTGCAGCAGACCAACCAAGGAAGAAATACGGCAAGCCATCTAACATCTGAGAAATTGGAAGTCAGCAGGACCCAACAACATTCCTGTAGATTCACTGAAGGCAGACATTGAAACATTAGTAGCTATGCTCCTCCCAACGTTTGGAAGGATCTGGGAAGAGGAAAAGGTGCTGCCAGACTAGGAGGGATATCTCATCAAGACCCCCAAGAAAGGTGACCTGAGTAGCTGCACAAACTACAGAGGGATAACTCTTCTATCAACCCCAGGCAATGCGTCCAACAGATTCATCCTGAACAGAATGAAGGAACAAGTAGATGCACTGCTGCGAGATCAGCAAGCTGGCTTCCAACAAGATAGATCCTGTACAGACCAGATTGCAACACTGCGCATCATCATTGAGCAGTTGATGGAGGGGAACTCCCTCCTCTAAATCAACTTCATTGACTATTAGAAGGCATTCGACAGCGTGGACAGAGAGAACCTTTGGAAACTCTTCCACTATGATGATCTGCCAGATAAACTTGTGAGAATCATAAAGAACTCCTACGAGGTAATGACCTGCAAGATAGTTCATGGAGGACAACTCACAGAAGCCTTCCAAATGCGCACAGGAGTACGCCAGGGTTGTTTGCTCTCACCTTTTCTCTTCCTGCTGACCATAGACTGAATCATGAAGACATCCACAGCAAGGAGAAAAAATGGGATCCAGTGGACACCTTAGAAGTAGCTCGATGACCTGGATTTTGCAGATGACCTGGCCCTACTCTCCCATACCCATCTGCAGATGCACAAGAAGGACCATCGAGGTGGCAGCCACATCAGCACAACTTGGGCTCAAAAGTCACAGGGAAAAATCCAAGATCCTGAAGGCTAACATGGCAAGCACAACTGCAGTCACTCTTGCAGGGGATGCACTGGAAGAGGTTGAGGCCTTCACCTACTTGGGCAGTGTCATAGACAAGCAGGGCGGCACAGGCTCCAATGTCAAGGCAATAATTGGCAAATCAAGGGCTGCCTTCATTCACCTAAAGAAGATCTGGAGCTCCAAGGACCTAACGCTGCAAACCAAGATCAGGCTTTTTAACACCAATGTTAAATCGGTCCTTCGGTAGGGAGCAGAAATTTGGAGGACAACAGTGACCACCACCATCAAAGTTCAGACCTTCATCAACACCTGCTTGAGGAAAATCCTCCAAATCTACTGGCCAAACACCATCAGCAACAATAGCCTATGGCAGCAGGCTCCCTGCTCATGAAGAAGTCATTAAAAGATGCTGGGGCTGGATAGGTCTCACCCTCCACAAGCCCACATCAAACGCAACCGGGCAAGCCTTGACCTGGAACCCTCAAGGGAAAAGAGGACGGCCAAGAACCACCTGGTGCCGAGGCCTCGAGGCTGACTGCAAAGAGATGGGTTACACCTGGAGTCAGATTCAAAGAAACTTCCAGGACAGAGGTGGATAGAGAGTTCTGGTTGATGGCCTATACACCAAGTGGGGTTGTAGACATAAGTAAGTACATTCTTAAAGAATTTATCATCTGGTATTCCAGCATGAAATCCTTCCCATTAGACTCTGGGGGGAAACACCACATTCTCAACACCCAACCAAGAGAGTCTGTTCCCTCTACTACATGGGGCTATCAAAGAGTCAATCAGAGTGGAAAGAATACAAGATGTAAGAGGTTTTATGTCCTAATGTGTTGAAGGATTGATTTGAGATAATGACATACTAGAAACCAATAATGATGAAAGAGGCAAACAGGAAACACTTCCTGTTTGAAAAAATGTCCCTTCTAAAAGGATTTTTGCTTCTGGGTTGCACAAGAGCCACAATTTCCACCCTTTCAGGGGAGCATTGATGCTCTTTCCAAAAGGATTTCTTTTTTAAGTTTAAATTTATTCATCAAAGATCAATAAAATACAAGAAAGTACAACATGTACCTTAAAGTACAATACATATGGAAGATAAATTATTAAAAAATCATTCTATGAGGAAGTGGGAAGGGAAGAAGAGGAGGAAGGGAGAAGAAAAGACGGGGGAAGGGAAAGGGAAAATAAATATACTATTATAAACATTACACTATTATAATCTGGAAGGAAAAATAGCACATGGAATAAATATCTGTATGCATAAAACACAATTAGAGAGATATAAAACAACTATTGTATTAAGGAAAAAAGCATCTAAGGGATTATTAATGTGAACATATTAAAATAAAGGAAGAGAAGACAACCAGCATATCAAGGAGGTTTTCGAACCTCATCTGAAGTAAGTACTGATGGGTTATTATGTGAGGCGATATATGTTAGGTATGTGGATATAGGGAGCCACAAAATATCCCTTTTAGTGGACAGGGAAATGGGGGAAATGTAACTGGTATCAAGTCTATGATGAAAACAAACTGCATTCCACCAAGCTCTAAACGTGATTTTATCTGCTTGTTTCCAATTAGAAGTTATTAAGTGAAAAGCAATTGCCAATAACACATCTACTATTTTAAAATTAGCAGGAGATTGGGGCCAGTTAGGTGATAAAGAGCCTAGAAAAACATTGGTAGGGGAGAAAGGAATTTTTGTACTAAAAATTCTGTTAATCTGGGACCAGACTAATTGCCAAAAATGTTGTATTGGGGCACAATCAAAAAGCATGTGTTTGAGATCAGCATTATTGCAAGAACAGGACCAACAAGTAGAGGTAGAGTTAGCTGAAAAGGAGGCTAATTTTGCAGGAGTAAATAGAAGTCGTTGGTATACAAAATAAAGGGTTTGAGAAGTATTAGCAGCTCTGGAAGTCTTGTGGATTTTGAGCCACAGCTTATCCCAAAAGGGGGTTGTCCAATATTCCGTAAGGTCCTTCTCCCAAGCCAACTCGCCTTTCGTTTTGTTTCTATCAGAAGAAATAGATAAGCATTTATAAAGTGATGAAGCTGAGGAGGAAGTAGATATTAAGGGAAATAACATGGAGCCTCTAGAGGAAGGAGAAGACGTCAATGGTAAAGTATCAAGGTAAAGGGAGAGGGAAGGATATAAAAGATCATATTGAGTCTTACAGGTAGAAGGAAGAGAAAATTGTGTTTGAAGATCCGAAAAGGATAAAGGAACATTATTAAGTAATAATTGTGAAATCCAAAATATTCCCTTAACTCTCCAGGATTTCCAATAAATAGTGCGGTTCTTGATGCGTAAAAGATTATTGTGCCAAATGGGTTGTTGATCTAATGAAGAATATGAAGGAAAGGAGGAGGATAATAATGGTGCAAGGATTTTACGAGTGTGAGAGATGATTGGAGTTCGAAAGGAAGAAATATTATTAGTAAAGGCTAAAGATTCCTTAAAACTGAAGGGAGATATAAAATAGTTTTCTATAGTTAACCAGATTGGAGGGTATATATACTGATCGAGAGAAAGCCAACGGGAAGATTGTTTTAAAGAGAAAGTATAGTGATATTTTTTGAAATCAGGGAATTTAAGTCCACTAGAAGTCTTGTCCGCCTTCAGAGAGGATAGAGCTATTCGGGAGGTTTGTTTTTCCAAAGAAACTTTGTTAAAAGAGAATCTATTTTCTTAAAGTAAAAGTCAGGAATATGGACAGGAATCATGGAAATAATATATAGAACTAGAGGAGAAAGCATCATCTTAATAGAATCTAGCCGTCCCCACCAAGATAGAAAAAGCGGATGCCAGCGATCAATAGAGTCGGATAAAATGTTGGATATATGGGCAAAATTTAATTTTAGTGTTTCGGGAATATTATAAGAAAACCACAGGCCTAGATATTTTATCTTGGAAGTTTTCCAAGAAAAGCCAGAAGAAATGAAGTCTTGCTTAAGGCAAAGTACGTTGAGGGAAAGAACTTCACACTTGTCTGAGTTGAGACGATAACCGGATAATTAAGAAAATATATCAACCTGTTTCATAAAGGCAGGAATGGACGTAGAAGGATTGGAACAATAAAAAGAATATCGTCTGCATAAACAGACATCTTAACATGACAGGTATCAAGACGGAAACCAGAAATTTGAGCATCCTGTCTAATATGAGTTAAAAAAGGTTCTAATGCTATTATAAATAAAAGAGGAGAGAGGGGACATCCTTGACGAACTCCCTAAGAAGCGGAAAATAATCCGAGGTCTTCCCATTAACAAAAATAGAAGCTTTAGGACCCGAATACAATAACGATATAAGAGATATTAATTTAGGAGGAAACCCAATCCATTTTAGCGCCTGAAACATGAAATCCCATCCAATTCTATCAAATGCTTTCTCAGCGTTCAACGTTATAGCTGCAATAGGATAATCAAGAGAAGGGGCTTTACTAAGGATATTGAAAAAGACTCTGGAATTATCAGATGATAGACCTTTTATAAAACCCGATTGTTCGGAGCCGATAAGATTAGGTAAAATGGGATCAATACGAAGAGCAAGAATTTTTGCAAATAACTTATAGTCAAGGTTAACTAAGGAGATTGGGTGGTAGTTTTTGCAAAGTGAAGGATCTTTGTTATCTTTAGGTATTAAGCAGATCATGGCTTCCTGAAAGGTACCAGAAGAGGCGCCTGCTGTAGTAAACGAGTTAAAAAGTAAAAGAAGACGTGGGAGAAGGAGGCTAGCAAAATGCGCATAAAATTCAATAGTAAATCCATCAGGACCAGGAGCCTTCCCCCTTTTTAAAAGAGATACCGCATGGGTAATTTCAGAAAGCGTGATATCCTTTTCTAAAGATGCAAAATCAGTATCATGACGTGGGGGTTGATCAATAGATTGAAAATAAGTAGAGAGATTGGTTGAAGTCGGTTGAAGTTCGGGAGTGTATAGAGATTTATAAAAGAAACAAACTCGTTTAAAATGTCATTATCTTTAAATAAGGAAAAACCAGCGGAATTCCGTATAGACTCAATCTTAGTCCGATCTCGTCGTATTTTCAAGTAATTTGCTAATAATTTCCCCATTTTATTTTGACCTCCATAATAACGAGCACTGCTTTTTAAGAGCTATGAAGAAGCGGCTTCAGTGGAAGATTTATTAAACTTGGATTTTGCGTTAATTAGTTTTTTTAATGAAGATTCAGAATTAGAGTGATAATAAGTATACTCCAGTTGTTTGATCTCAGCAAGTAATTGAGTATTTTTAGCATCAAAGAGTTTCTTCTTCTGGGAAACAAAATTTATGATAAAGCCCTGGCTGCAGCTTTAAAGGAGTCCCAGATCATAACAGGAGTAGAATCCAGAGTAGAATTGATGGAAAAGAATTCGGAGATAAAGGAGGCAAATTGGCTTGAGAAATTAGGATCGGATAATAAGGAATTATTGAAACGCCATCTACGTGAGTGAGGAGTAAAAGGTAACAAATCAAAATCAACAGAAACTGGAGCGTGGTCAGAAATTAGGATAGATCCAATTTCGGAATGGGAAACCTGTTGAGACAGGGATTTACTAAAGAAGAGATAATCTATTCGAGATTGTGAGTGATGGGAGGGGGAGTAAAAACTATATTCTCGGATATCAGGATTACAAAGTCTCCAAATGTCAACTAAGGATTTACGTCTTATGGCAGAAGTAAATTGGGAGTGCATCTTGGTATTAGAAAATCTAACTGAAGAATGCCTATCTAATATGAGGTCAAAAACCTGATTACAATCGCCCCCAAAAATAATATATTCATCGTCAAATAAAAGGAGCTTCTCAGAGATTTGAGTCCAGAAAACATTATCAACAGTAACTGGGGCATAAATGTTAAAAAGGACCAAAGGTATTTGATTTAAGAGAAGTTTAACTATAATCCAACGACCTTCCAAATCACATTCTTGATGGGTGATTGATACCTGGTACTTTTATGACATAGAATAGCGACTCCATTTTTCTTACCTAAGGCTTGAGAAAAGAAAACATTACCAACCCAACATCGTTTCAATTTAGAGGCTTCAGTATCAGATAGATGAGTCTCTTGAATTAGTGCTATGTCGGTATGTATTTTAGATAAATGGGATAGTACCCGTTGTCTTTTTATGGGGTTATTCAATCCCTTAACATTCCATGTAACTACTCTAAAAGTAACCAATCAAAGTTAATATGAACAATTATTATGCAAACAATAAATACATTAAGTTTATATCTAAAAAAATGATAAAAAGGGGAACAAAACTGTAACCAGATAAATTGAACACGAACAATTATTATGCAGAAAATAAGAAATCTAAATTCATTACTGGAAGGAAGATAGAAAATGAAACTATAGGGAATGAGATAGAAAAGATTCCAGATTGAAAAGAGAAGGAGAAGTAAAAGAAATATCTCCAAAAAGGAAAAGAAAAAGGGGAAAGGTAATGAAGGAAAGAAAGGAAAAAAAGGAAAGAAAAAGAGAAGGAAAGAAAAAAGGATATGAAGGAAGAAAACATTGAACAAGGGTACAAGACAAATCAAACAACAATTGATGATGCATAAAAATGTCAAAGAGACATACCACACAGAGACAATGAAAATGGGGATGGAGGAGCCACATTAGGGAGGTAGCACACCGGACGGAGGACTCCAAGAGGATGCAGCAAGGGGGGAGTAACCTCCAGGCATACGACAGAGAAGTCATAAAACAACGGAACACAAGACCGCACCTGATAAAAAGAAAAGGAAGACATTAGGAAGGTGCCTCAGAACAAGACCAAATACAATAGGAAAGGTGGATAAATACAATTAACAGCACATATTAATGGGACATTCAAGACAGTTATAAACGGGGAATGTCCATGGAGTCAACTCTGCAGTTGTTCAGAAATTGTTGAAGAAGCGCAGGATCTTCATAATTCGTCGTTTGGTTATTATAAGTTACTTTAAAGAGACAAGGATGAAACAATCCATATCGTGCGTTCAGGGAACGAAGAGCAGGTCTCATGTCCAAGAACTGTTTACGGCGATCAGCGGTAGCTTTGGCGTAGTCTTGCGCTAGAAAGAGATTGGAACCATTCCAGGTAAGTTTCCCCTTCTGTTTGGCAGCTTGGATAACTTTGACCAGGTCTATGTACTCTAGGAAATAAAGGATAACACCTCTAGGTTTCGTTGACGTTGGTGAGAAGGTGGAAGAGCGAGAGGGTTGACCTAAACGATGAGCTCACTGAATATTTAATGAAGGAGAACTTGGAAGACCAAGAAGTGTTGGCAGAAAGGTTTGAAAGAAGGATACAGGATCAGGGCCTTCGAGACCTTCCGCAAGGCCGTAAATACGTAGGTTGTTGCGCCTGTTGCGGTTTTCCAAATTTTCAACCTGCTGTTTAAGATACTGTATTTCTTTATGCATACCCGGAACCTGGTCTGAGATCCCCTGCACTGAGGTTACTCTTCTCTCAAGGTCCGCTACTTGTTGCTCGGTATGAGACCAGTTATCTTCAAGGTTTTGAAGACGTGCATTTGTTTCGGCCATATATGGTTTGAGCGAGCGTATTTCTTCAAGTAAGAGTTCCATAGAGATGGAGGAGGAAGAGTTGGAGGGAGAAGGAGGATTTGTCTTCACTCGCTTTCCTGATGTGGAAGGTATTTTAGAGTTCGTTTTAGAGCCTGGGCGAGTAATATTAGAAGAGGAGCCTTTTATCCCAACAGAGTCACTAGGATTTTCATCCATATTATCCTGCAACACACTGAAAGGGTTACTGTCTTCTAACGATGTGCTATTGGCATTAATTTGTTGTGTATTACTGCGGTTGGAGCGAGCCATTGTCTTCAGACAAGTGAATAAAGTAACTGGCAGTTGTAGGCAGGACTGTGAAATGGCGTCCAAGAGAGTACTAAATAATGCCGAGGAAAGTTAATAAAGCCAATTAACACATGCGAAGGATAAACATAACTTCCATGTAGAAGTAGTGACCCTGAAGACCAAGAAACCGCACTGCTTTAAGTGGGCGAGGTAAAAACGAACTGGTAGATGGATTCAAGAAGAAAACCAAAATGGCGTCCACGAAAACATTTATCCTCTCTGAGGAAACATGAAAATTCGTCTATATTTTGCAGAAACACACTCTATGCCCATAAAAGTTAGGAGGAGGCGAAGAAAAACAGAATAAAGGCATTTAAAATCGTCCATTGCGTGCATTAGAGCATACTTCCAGGTAAACCACCTCTACAATGCTGAGCGGAATGCGCGGGGAGCGGCAGAAGCGCAAAATGGCCGCCGCGACTCAGCAACGAGCCGCGGACTTTCCAATGCCGAAAAAAAACATACTGCACGCTCACCCCGCGCCTCCGCAATGTCGGCAATCCACGCCGAAGAGGTTCCGCTGTAAGGAAAAGCGGTCCCGGAGTCTCCTCATCCGCATTGGAAGCCTGGAGGAGTCCCGTCGCTCTACGCCCTCCCGGAGCCTCTCGAAGCGATGTCCATTCCCTCCGGCACCTAAGCCACACCCCCTCCAAAAGGATTTCTGCTTAGAGATTGCACTCCTGCCACAGTCCATGAACAGATATGCTTTCAGGAGGGGCACTAAGGCTTTCCTTTTCTGCGATACTTCTTCCATAATTACGAGATTTGGGTTCATTGTGTAAGACCTTCCTGTTTTGATTGCTCTTCCTAGTATTTATGTGCCATCACTTGGATTCCCCTTATGAGTTTTAGCACTTTAAACATATTGGATGATGTTTGTGATAAATTTACCTCTTACTGCAATAGGGCCCCTTGTGGTTTAGGTGCTCTAGCCCTGGGTGCATATGGCTGGGTCCAAACTAGGTGGCGTGGTGAGCAAAAAAACAATGGATTAAACCCAGATTTGTGACTGGGGGTGAATATTTGCATTGTTCAGCACTCCTTCCATCATCTGTTCTTTTTGCTTTTGTCACCCTTAGTGGGAAGGGTATGCCCAGATATGGGTCCCATGCTCACTGTGCCATTTGATTCAAGCTAGCCTGGCTGATGAGGGATGATACCCCGAAACTGGTCCCAAGATGCTTGTTTCCAGTCCAGGGAGTACCTGGCTTGGCAATTCAGGCAGGACTGTTCCCATGAGGAGCAGGGTCAAAACTGATTTGCATATGAGTGGGTCCAAACTTGGGTGGCGTGGTGAGCAAAAAACGATGAATTGAACCCATATCTCTTGACTGGGGGTGAATGTTTGATTCGTTCAGCATTCCGTCCATCATTTGTTGCCGCAGCACTTTTCACCCTAAGTGGGATGGGTATGCCCAGACGTAGGTCCCTTGCTCGCTGTACCACTGGATTCAAGTTAGCCTGGCTGATGAGGGGTGATATCCTAAAACCAGTCTGTGACTGGGGTGAATGTTTGCATTGTTCAGCATTCAGTCCATCATCTGTTCTTTTTGCTTTTGCTGCCCTTAGTGGGAAGGTTATGCCCAGACGTGGGTCCTGTGCTCACTGTGCCACTGGATTCAAGCTAGCCTGGCTGATGAGGGGTGATATCCTAAAACCAGTCCCAGGATGCTGGTTTCCAGTCCAGTGAGCACCTGGCTTGGCAGTTTGGGCTAGACTGTTCCCATGAGGAGCAGGGTCAAGACTGAGTTGCAAACGGCTTGGTCCGAACTGGGGTGGTGTAGTGAGCAAAAGAACGATGGATTTAACCCAGATCTCTTGACTGGGGGTGAATGTTTGATTCGTTCAGCATTCCGTCCATCATTTGTTGCCGCAGAACTTTTCACCCTAAGTGGGATGGGTATGCCCAGACCTGGGTCCCTTGCTCGCTGTGCCACTGGATTCAAGCTAGCCTGGCTGATGAGGGGTGATATCCTAAAACAAGTCTGTGACTGGGGTGAATGTTTGTATTGTTCAGCATTCCGTCCATCATCTGTTCTTTTTGCTTTTGTTGCCCTTAGTGGGAAGAGTATGCCCAGACGTGGGTCCTGTGCTCACTGTGCCACTGGTTTCAAGCTAGCCTGGCTGATTTGGGGTAATATCCTAAAACCAGTCCCAGGATGCTGGTTTCCGGTCCAGGGAGCACCTGGCTTGGCAGTTCAGGCTGGACTGTTCCCATGAGGAGCGTGGTCAAGACTGAATTGCATATGGCTGGGTCCGAACTGGGGTGGCGTGGTGAGCAAATAAACTATGGATTAAACCCAGATCTGTGACTGGGTAAGAATGCTTGCATTGTTCAGCATTCCGTCCATCATCTGTTCTTTTTGCTTCTGGGGGCGTAAAAGGCATCTGTGCATGCTTCTTACGACACAAATTATTTGGTATTAAATAATGGGCCTCAGATGCTTGTGTAGCTCCTTCTGTAATGCGAATCACTCTGGTGCAGATTTGGTGTTGTGGTGATTCCTTCATTTGCATGGTGTGTGGCACCTTGCAAAATGATTAAGCACTTTGCATCTGCACCCGCACTATATTGCAGTCATTGGTGCAGCTGCAAAGGAGCTGTCAGGAGGCACGCTAACTGTCCACCACATTGAGGTGGCATAGTCAGTGTGCCCATCCATCCCTGAGGGCACCCTTTGAAAGGGGAGGAAAGGGGTGCCAGGGACAGCCCCCTTTCAAATGCAGACCGGGTTCACGCCAGCACAGTGAAAGGCAGACAGACTGCTTCAAACAGCTGGTCCGCCTTCACTAATCTGCTATCCCCAGTGCACGTTCATGGTTATGTTATGGACAGCCGATTTATAGGGTGTTCTTCCTTTGTCTGCGCCAGGCGCGCCCAGTTGAAGGTGCACTGCAGCAAAAACAAGGACAATGTGCCCTATATGTAATACGGGCCTTGATTCTCATATTCATATAGTTCATGTATAAGCTGCTGGCACAACACATATGTCAACCTGCTTTAATTTTTGCTCAATAAATAATTTTTGTAGTATAGTGTTCGTACCTTTGACCGTTTTACAGTCCACAGCTATCTTCATGCAGCCTTATGCACAATCATATTGTAATGGTGTATTCTAATATGCTGGTCCTATTTATGTTTCAAAATAAATATTTTGGATTACCTGAATATTTTAAAGACCACAAAAGGTACATTTTTTTTTTGCTAAATATGAAGGTCAAACATGGATTCCACCACCAAAATGAAGATCACTTGTGCCCTGCTTAAAATGTATTGTCATTTGCCATGATATTTGGATGAAGGCCATACAGTCATCTGCTCTTGGCAAAAGTGGGTGAAATTGTTTGCCGAAATTCAAGCATGGTAAAATCCACCCTGTTTTTGATGAGGCAGGGGTGAGTGGGAAAGTAAGGGGAGTATTCCCATGAGAAGCATATTTTGTTTTGCCAAATTGTATGAGGATGCCATCTGATGTTCATACATTTTATTTCAGGCCATGATTAGTAGAAACTGGTCCCCAAAAAGGAAGATTCACTCTGGGGTTTGTTGGATGCACAGTGTGCTGAAAAAAATAGTGACGTAGTTTTCTATGATATCAACGTGATGGTGTGCAGTACTTTTGTGGCCTCAATCCTGCCTCGTTCTGGCACCACATGTTGACAGTTTTGCATACCAGCAGGGTCGGACTTGGAGAGAAAACAGACCTGATCACCAAAATAAAAGGGCCCAGTTAGTGAATCAAATAACTAAAAAAGTGGACAACATTTGCAAATCATGACAGTTTTGATCTTGTAAAGCTTTGCAAGGTAGCAAAGACTGCATGCATTTGGGCTTACAGCAGGCAATGTTTGTGGCAATATGAGGGAAATCTACAGTAGAAACCGGGCTAACAGGCCATAAAACAGTTCCACAAACAGCCACAAAAGCAGCCCACATACTGAGTTGTCAGACCAGTCCATCAGGCACTGCCTGATTGCTCAATAGGCCAGTCCGACACAGCATAACCTTATTACCTGTAGAAATTCCCTGGAATGCAAAGCTTAATTGGCCTGACTATGGTACGTTATTTAAAAAGACAGCGTTTGTGTTTCCACCTAACCTGGCTATTGTGCTTTATATGCTGGGGCAATGTGAGACTGGCCTGGTGATTGTACTTTAAATACAGGGGTATTACTGGATTTGCTGTGGTGCTTGTGCCCATGACAATATGAACATTGGTCAGACTACGTGCGTACATTTTTTGTTTTTTAAATAATATTTATTGAATAATAAACAGGTATCAGGAACATAGTTATCATAAGGGATGAAGACAACATGGCAAAGTGCACAATAAATGGAAGCGATATTACATAATATAGATAAAAGACAGTAAAAAAATACAACCTTATGTAACAACAAAAAGATAAATAAGATGAGGATACCTAGCAAATAAATAATCAATCTAAATTAGTTTTAGAGTGATAAAAGAAAAGAAGAAAGGAGAGAAAGAGGAAAGAAGAGAGGGACAAAGAAAAGAAAGAAAAGAAGGGAAAAGAGAAGAGAAGAACTAACAGGAAAGAGTTACAGGCACATGCATCAAAGCTTTTTGCGATCGCAAACAGTGCGAATCGCAAAAATCGGCCGTCTGCGATCGCAAAATTAGCTTTTGCGATGCATGAAACAACTTGCCACCCGCAATTTAAAAATCGCAATTATTTGCGATTTCTTAAATTATGATAGCATTTAAGGAATCGCAATTTGCGATTCCTTAAATGCAATGCAAGAACTCACTTTAGATTAGCGATTTCGCTAATAGGGGCGCAAATTACCATGAAGTTGAACTTGATGGTAATTTGCAAAAACTTGAAAAATGCACTTTAGTGCATTTTTCAAAGTTTCATGTTGCGCACACACATGCCCTTAGGGAATTTGTGTGCGCAACATGGGTGCACATCACTATTTCAGGGGTGCAACAGGGTGTCATTTTGACACTCTTGCACCCTTGAAATGTACATGCGCAATTTGCGAGTACCTATTGGTACTCGCAAATTGCGCATGCATTCTCCCATTCATTCCTATGGGCCTGTAGGCCCATAGAAATGAATGGGGAGCCATTCCTTAACTGCGACTCGCAATTTGCGAGTCGCAATTAAGGAATTTGTAGGAATCGCCATTTTCTCAGCGATTCCTACATGCATAGGCATTTGCGCTTCCTTATTAGCGAATCCTTATTTTTCGCTAATAAGGAATCGCAAATGGCATGTTTGATGCATGTGCCTGCATGTGTGAAGAAGAGTGTGTAGATAGAAAAGTAGTAATGGATAACCAAAGTAAATCAGATTTAATTCTTTGAGCTACAGATGAAGATGAAACAGTAGAAATTCTATGTTCATCACAAATAAGATTCCACCATGTTAATATACATATCTTAGAACTGTCTTTCTAACAAGTAAGAATAACTTTAAATGCAAGTGCAAGAAAAAGATCAAATAACTTCAGCTTAAGGTCAGTATCATGCGAAACAACAGACAAGGATCCAAGAAATACATTTTGAAACGATAGGGGAATAGAAAGTTGAAAAATCTCGGAACATTTAGTCCAGATGGATCTCCAAAATCTTTGAACATTAAGACAGTAGTAAATCAAATGAGATAAAGTACCATTGGTGGAAAGGCATGACCAGCAAAGGGAGGAGGAAGATGGGTTAATTTTGTGTAGAAATATTGGTGTTCTAACAGCTCTATTATAAAGAGAAAATAAAGATCGAGTAATGTTAGCAGCTTTGGAGGTGGAAAAAACTTTCTGCCATAGTTTGTCCCACTTTTGAGGAGAAAGGGTGATGGACAGGTCTAATTCCCAAGCTAGCTCAATATTGGATTTTGGTCTGTCAGAGATAGGAGTAGATAAAAGTTTGTAGATAAGGGAGGCTTTAGGATTGGAGTCAAAAGAGATGTTATGTAGAGGAGTTAAGGGAATAAATGGAGTGTCGATAATAGGAAAGTTTTTAGATGAAAGAAATGACTGAAGTGCCTGTGATAGTTGAGAGTATTGAGAGAAACAGGAAGAAGGTAGGTCATAGTGAACTTGTAACGCATCAAAAGGCAAGACTGAATTATGAGATACAAGTTGGTGTACGTATATAATATTCTTCTCTCTCCAGTGTTTGAAATAAAATGATTTGTGGCGAAACCTGATATGTTTGTTGTACCAAATAGATGAGGCAAGTAAGGCTTGGTGAAAGTTAGACTCATCTAAAAACAATGAACGTAGCAAATGTTGGGAGTATTTTAAAATAGGGTATTTAGATATGAAAGTACAATTGGACATAAAACAGAAAAGTCATGTAATAAAGAACGTTCAAACTTAATCCAAGTAGGTGTCGGAACATCATGGTATTGTCTATCTAATGCAAATACTTGTCTAATCAGAAAAGCAGTATGGTATAGCTTAAAATTGGGAATCGTACACCCCCTTCATTCTTTGGTTTAATTAATTTAGTTAAAGCAATACGAGCAGGTTTATTGTTCCAGAGAAATTTAGTACAAATGGAATTAATTTGATTAAAATAATAATTATGAATTTTAAAGGGTAGCATAGAGAGCAGAAATAGAATAAGCGGTACAATCATCATTTTAATAGTGTCCAACCTGCCCCACCAGGACAAGTGTAGGGGGGACCATGAGGAGAGTAGGTTTTGAATCTTAAGTTTCAAAGCAGTAAAATTATGGGTTAGAGTTTGGGGAATGGTAGAGGAAAACCATACACCAAGGTATTTAATCTTTGATGTACACCATTTAAAGTTGGTATCAGAAAACTTGAATTGGTAACATTAAGGGTTTAAGGGGTAAAACTTCAGTTTTAGAGAAATTTAATTTGTATCCAGATACTTTAGAATATAAATCAATCTCCTGTAAAAAAGGAGGTAAGGAAGTTGAGAGTTTTGAAAGGTAAATTAAGATGTCATCTGCATAGGCAGATAATTTAATTTCACGGGAATTATAGAGAAAGCCAGTTATCAACGGGTTATGACGAATGCGTTCAAGAAAGGGTTCAAGACATAAAAGAAATAAGAGGAGAAAGGGGACAATGTACCTCTGTGTAAGTTAAAGTAAGGAGATAAAAGACCATTGACAAACACACATGCACGAGGGTCAGAGTATAATAATTTGATAAGTGAAATAAATTTGGGGCCGAAACCAAACCACTGGAGAGTTTTGAACATGAATTGCCAATTTATGCGGTCAAAAGCTTTTTCAGCATCGAGAGATAATGTGGCTAGGGGTTCAGAGTAGTTTCTTGCCAGCATGATAATATTGGAGAGCATCCTAGCATTATCTGAGGAGAGTCTACCTTTAATACTTTAATAAAACCAGATTGATCAGGTTTAATAAGGAGGGGAATAACCCCTTCCAATCTGGAAGCGAGAATTTTTGCAAAGATTTTGCAATCGTAGTTGATTAAGGAGATTGGGCGATAATTTTGACAAAGGGAGAGATCCTTATCGGGTTTGGGGAGAATTACTATAAGAGCTTCGAGAAAGGAGCCTTCAGGTTTGGAGTGTAATATAAAGGAGGAAAAGAGCTCAAGTAAATGCGGCGCAAAAATGGATGAAAAGGAAGAAATAAGTTCAATAGAAAAGCCGTCAGGACCAGCGGCTTTAGCTCTTTTTAAAGATTTAATTGCATCCAATATCTCCTAAAGAGTTATATCTTTTTCCAAAAGAGCCATGGCATCCGGAATCAAGGAGGGAGAAGGGAGACCATCAAAAATTATTGTGTATCGATTGGAGTGGGATGGGTGTCTTCCATATACATTGAATGGTAATAGGACTGAAATACCTTAACAATGTCTGAATCAGAGTGTAATAAAGTATTGGTAGGGATATTATGAATAGGTCCAATGGCTTTCTTTTCTGATTTAACTTTTAAATAATTAGCCAGCATTTTACCCGCTTTATTTTGTCCCCCATGGTATTTGGATTTTATTTTAAGTAAAATATTACAAGCATCGGTTGTGGCCAATATATTTAGGTCAGATTTAGCCTTAATTAGATTACGGAGGTGGGCAGGAGATTTGGAAGTGTAATAAGAATGTTCAAGGGTTTTAATATGATTAAGGGAAGAAATGTATTGGGAGTTTAATAACTTTTGCTTTCTAGCAGTATAGGTGATGGTAAAAGCCCGAAACGAGGCTTTGAAGGCATCCCAATTATTATGCATAGAGGTGTCACTTGGTTTGTTAAGTTGAAAAAACTCCTGTATAAAGGAAGTAGCCTCTAAAATAAAAGTTTGATCCGCTAACAGAGAGTTGTTAAATCTCCACCTATTGTGTTTGGAAGTGGCAAGGGATAAATCAAAAGAAACTGAGACCGGGGCGTGGTCGGAAATAAAAATAGAGCCAATGTCAGCAGATTGAAGCGAGGGCAACAAAGTTTTTACATAATCAATGCGAGACATAGTATGGTGAACATTGGAAAAGAATGTGAATTCGTAACAATCAGGATTACTGGTTCTCCAAGCATCATAGAGTGGACGAGAAGCAATAGCAGATTGAAATGCTTTATGAGTTTTATCAGGTTTAAATTTACAGTCTGATTTTCTATCAGAAAAGGGGTCAAACCAATTATTAAAGTCTCCAGCAACAATAATATTGGGATTAGTGATTGAGGATAATTTTAGTTTAATATTGTGCCAGAAATCTGGGTCAGGTTTAACCGGTCCATATATATTAAAAAAGGTGACAGGTTTATTATACACTGTGGCATGAAGTATTACCCATCGTCCACTCATATCTGTTTCAGTAGATACAATTTGTAATTTCAGGGACTTATGACACAAGATGGCAACGCCACCTTTACGGTTAACAGCTGGTGAAAAACAATCTGACCCACCCAGTGACGTTTGAGTTTAAGAGATTCAACATCATTACAGTGAGTTTCCTGTAAAAAAGCAATCTGACAGTTAAGTTTTTATAAATGAGAAAGTACCTTTTGACGCTTAACAGGATGCCCCAGACCACAGACGTTCCACGATACAACATTAAACATGGTAATGCTTAAGGAATAGGGGAATGAGCACATTTAAGACGAACTGCATAAAACAACAAAAAAGACAGAAAAACAAGTCATAAAAATCAGGGAACATACTAACAGTAATGAATACATAAGGGAACAAGTAAAACGGTCACCCATGGAGATGATAAAAAAGGGGAGGGGTATCAGGTAAAGAGGGAGAGAAAGAGAGAAAATATACATAGAAAGAGAAGATGGAAAGGAAGCGAAAAATAGAAAGAAAAACAGGAACAGATCAAGGGCAAAAAGCCAGATCTGAGATGAAAAGAGAAGAAAAACAGAATTGGACATGTTAGCGCTCAAGAACAAGAACAGCAAACAAGAGAGAATGTAGCCGAGGAAGATAAGGAAATAAAAGAGTAGAAATATTATAAGATAATTAGGCCACAGAATACATGGTGAATATGTAAAGATCAAAAAACCGCAACAAGAGATAACCAATTATGAAGCATTAACAAATTGATTAATTTAAGAACATTGAGCATTTGTGTCCATAGGTATTCTAGTTATAGAATGCAAAAACTGTTTTAGTTGAGATGGATCCTCGAAAGACCGAGAGACACCCTCATGAGTAATCTTGCAGAGACAAGGATGCAGGATGCCATAACGAATATTCATAGATCTTAACAGCGGACGTAGAGCTAGAAATTCTTTGCGCCTGGCATTAGTAGCATTGGAGAGATCCTTTGAGATGAAGATGTTATGTCCAGACCAGACAAGATGGCGTTTTTCTCTGGCAACTTTTAATACATGCATCAGATCAGTAAATTCTAGGAAAAGCATAATGATACCACGTGGTTTGTTGGAGTGAGGTTGAGGACGACCAAGGCGATGAGCACGTTGAATGTTTAGAGGAGTTGTAGACTGAAGGTCGAGAAGATCCAATAAAAATTTCTTCAAAAAAGAGAGGAGATCAGGTCCCTCAGCATTTTCAGGAAGTCCATACAGCCGAAGATTGTTCCTTCTATTGCAGTTTTCTAAGTCCTCTGTATGAAGTTTAAGCTTATAAATTTCTTGCTCCAATAAGGGTACTTTAATTGCTACATCTTGAGGGTTGCTTATACGTTGCTCCATTTCGGACATTTTACCTTCCATGTTGATCCATCGGTCCTCAATCAGTTGGAGCTTTTCATTAGTGGTATTCATAAAAGGTTTCAATGCACGTAATTCATCTAATATGGAGTCCAAGACCGGATGAGAGGATGACTGGACCGGAGATGGAGAATCATTTTTGGCTCTCTTCGATTTGGTACCAGATGAAGATGCTTTTGTCAGAGAGAGTGTTTCACTAGCCATCTTGATAAAATGTACTTGTCGATGAGGAGGTCCTTTATGAGTAGAGGTCCTTCCCATAAAGATATATGCTCAGAGAAACAGAGTTCAGCGAGGATATAGAAAATGCTTCAGCCCCAATGAAGATGAATAACTCAACGCAGTTCCAGATAACAGAATTATGACGTGGTACAGATTAAAGAGTGGAGGTATTGCAAATAAAATCCAAGTTATGAAGAGACTGATGAAAGAAACACCTTACAAAGTACAGAGATTTGTTTACATCTTCTCAAACACAAGGCATTTATGAAGGGTAGGCATATTGTGGTTCAATATGGACCAAAGAAATGGCGTAGAAGGTAATATATTAAGGAATCAATGACTCCATCATCACAGGAATAGCGCAACCTGAACACAATGCGAGGCTTCGAGAATAGTGGGATGATGGGGTTCCTGAGGATTGCCTTAAACACCTACAGATACGAGATAGCGCCTTTAAAATCTTTCCTCACAGATAACATATGCAAGTTAATTTGCCTCAGTGGATAGTCATTTATCAGTTTAATGTTCAGTAGTAATCCGTCCACTCGACATGACTAAAACTTGAGGAGGCACAAGAATATTCAGTGCTTGGATGACTGTAGCGACACAACTCACTGCCATCAGTTCACTCAAGAAGGTGTATAATTCCAACAGCGCAAACGCTGCACACACAAAATGGCGGCTGCGCTCGTCAGGGAGACAAAAATGCGCTGCAAAACCTCCATAAAATGAGTAGGGAGCTCACCCCTTGTCACCAATGTGTGCCTCCATGCATCAGCAAGCTCACTCCAGCTGGAAGACTCGGAACAAGGACAGAGGGCAACCAACTTGCTGAGCGCGCAAGCCACGCCCCCAGCTGTACATTTATTGAGCCAATGTAGAACCTGGTTTGGCTATGCTGCTATGAATACTACGTAACAAAAAGGGGGTTGGATCATTACTACCACCCAAGCTAGGCCACAGCTATATTTTTAGAACAAAGAATGCTTGGGTGTAAGCTCATGAATTCATTACTTACAAAAAACCCACTTTCGCAACTAGAGTGGTTTGGTGTTTTATTACACCTCTCTTTTTTCTTTTACAATTTCAATATACTTGACTATTTAAGTCATATCAAAAAAGAAAACAATAATTACTCACAATTAACACATCAAAAATAACATTTAACATATGACATTCAAAAATGACATTTAACATATGACATTATAAATCACATTTAACAAATACATCAGTTATCTACATAACAGAAAATGACCAACAATTACAAACAACGGTTGACCAGTCCTAATTTAGGCAAAAATGGCGTACACACATTGTTTAGATTTTTCACTTCTGTGGTCTGCCATAGAACGCTAAGCAGTGTAAACAGTGACACTAGGCAATTGTCTTATGTGCACAGTATATGATTTACTACAAAGTTATACGTCACTGCTTAGCCAACAGGGGTCGACGCGTTTCCGAATCCGGATTGTGGAGAAGCTGCTTTGGTGGTGATAGAGATAGTCATTGAGGTGTTCCGGCATAAGAGGATTCTAACATCTAACAAGAGTGCATCTCTGCCACGAGCATACCGCGCAAGTGATTGAAAATTCACAGTGCTGCACCTCCGAGTCTAACAAATAATTAAATGATAGATTCCGAAAGATAAGATTTCCTCCAAAGCTTCATCTTGAATATATCGCCATCTAGTGACACATTCATGTGAGAAATTTGGTTTGACAAATGGCTTTAAGACCTTTTTAACTCACGACGTGATCACGCGTGTCGACAACTTATCAAACCACACCAGTGATTACTATCCTTAAATGTGTGTGACCTGTCCCGGTCCTGAGGAGAACCCCAAAAGCAATATAGGGTTCGGAAACGCGTCGACCCCTGTTGGCTAAGCAGTGACGTACAACTTTGTAGTAAATCATATACTGTGCACATAAGACAATTGCCTAGTGTCACTGTTTACACTGCTTAGCGTTGTATGGCAGACCACAGAAGTGAAAAATCTAAACAATGTGTGTCGCCATTTTTTGTCTAAATTAGGACTGGTCAACCGTTGTTTGTAATTGTTGGTCATTTTCTGTTATGTAGATAACTGATGTATTTGTTAAATGTGATTTATAATGTCATATGTTAAATGTCATTTTTGAATGTCATATGTTAAATGTTATTTTTGATGTGTTAATTGTGAGTAATTATTGTTTTCTTTTTTGATATGACTTAAATAGTCAAGTATATTGAAATTGTAAAAGAAAAAGAGAGGTGTAATAAAAACACCAAACCACTCTAGTTGCGAAAGTGTTTTTTTTGTAAGTAATGAATTCATGAGCTTACACCCAAGCATTCTTTGTTCTAAAAAAAAAAAAAAACCAAAGCTATGAATACTACGGCATTGCGAACCCTGTCGAGTTCTACAGTCAGTGCCAGATTAAACTTGTGGAGGCCCCTAGGCAGTCGAAATTTCAGGTAACCCCTTGCAAATTATCTCTTAATACTCAATGCACCGGATTATTTTTACAAACTGAGAGCTGCCAGAAGATGAGCTTTTAGGAGACAAAATGTGAATCTGATGTCTCTGGTTTATTTACTTTAAGTTGTTAATGGGTACATTACATTAATACAATATTTTCTCTATAGGGTCTTTAATGTGAAGTTTTCGTTTCTTTGTGTTGATCCATTTTTTTCTATCTTTTGGAAACAATATTTAAGAAAGCTTGATTGTAATTTCATTCAAGATTAAATCAATATTATTTTGATTCGTTGTTGCGGGGCCCATAAAAGGGGTGGGGCCCCTAGGCCGGTACCTACCTTTCCTATTTGGTAATCCGGAACTGTATACTGATTATGGTGATATGAAACTGATCAGGGTGCACAGTGGCCCAGCTGTTGTACTTTATATGTTGGAGCAATGTAGCTTTCTATTGGTCTTTAAATACTAGGCCTTGTCTAGGCTAGCTGCAGTTTTATGTACCAGTACTAAATGGCTCCTGGCTTGGAGTCAGGCTATAGCCAGCAAGTGTATGACTATTGCACTATATAGAGACAGGGTTATTATTGGACTAGGTATGATGCTTTTTCTTCCAGGGCAGTGTGGTTTCTAGTCTGTCCATTGTGCTGTATATGATTGAGTCATTGTGAAGACTGGCCTCAATATGATGCCTCAAACACTGGAGTTATGTGGGTGCTGGAAATGGCAGGCCCATTTTGATGGCTTGTTAATAGGCATAGGACTCAAGATGGGCATTATGCCCGTGCACAGTATTTAAAAGGGAATTTATAGAACCTTTGATGAGTGCTTTTGTAGTTGGTCACACTGCAATGTGTTGCTACTACTTCTTGTGCGGCAGAAACAGATACCTACAGTGCACCCACTGTTTTGTGTCACACGTAAGACTTTGTTATAGGGAAATACATGATTACCGTAAAAAGAATTATTTGGTTTGGTACCGTGCATACCTGAATAATTTTAATATTTTATTAGTTGACCTTCAGAACTGCCTTACAACCTATCACTATTTAGCTAATCCATTTGGGATAATTGTGCTGTAAATGAACAATGGATCGATTTTGCTTCTAAAATTTTCATGGAGGACCCTGTAAAGTTCCCCCAAAGATAATGTAACTATCGTACTTCACTCCGCAGTAATATTTGGAGTAGTTTGTACAGTTTGTTACAGGACTGTGGTGGGTTCAGAGTCCGGCCCTTGGTGCTAGGGTCTGGGTCGGAATGCTGTTTCAACACGTTGCGAGTGGTGGTGGTGTGTGAGTACAAAGCATGGGAGGGATCATAGATATATTTTTTACAGTGCAAACCTGTGCAAGGCTATTGGAGCGCTTTACAAAAGAATCAGACATTTTGTTTTGTAGGCACAATATAATTATATGATTTGACCAGTCACAGATATTGATTCCCCATGTTCCAAAGTCAGCAGCTCTAGCCTATGGGCCATGTAGTGAACATCTATATATTTATAAGCAATATCATCTTCATGAAGGTGACACACCTTTTAGATGTCTGTTCTGCATAGACTGAAAAGTCAATAGAAGTGGGCACATTATACATGTATGTGCAGCTGGAGCAGCTTAATTTGGCTCCACCCTTACACGTCACTTATTTACGTTGATTTATACAGATAGGCATTTATTTTATTTTGTGTGTTCTAATTTTCTAATAAACAAGGGAATTTTGAATGTATTCCTGAAACGCTCCATGATAAATCTAATAGAATAATTTGACATGTGTATACTAATGTTGAAAGTTTTAGTAGAAATATAGTTTTCGTTCTCAATTATACCAATGTTTTAATATGTAACACACCGTTCTATGTAGTCATGATTTATTTTACATGATATTTCATATGTGTATTAAATGTAAACGTGCATGCACCTATATTCAAACGTCAAGTGCACTTTAACTGCTGTTCTAAATTAGCGTACCCCAAAGCCTGAAGCTTTTGAATTTCAATGTTTAACTTTCATATGAGAATCGTTTTGCTTGAATGTTCTCTCCTCTGCAGGTGTAGATACCATGCATCGGTAGCTAGAGCAAGGCATTGTTTGTTTGTAGTGATAGTAAGGTGCAGGAGGAATTTCTCGGCAAGAAGAAGATGCGTTAACGAGGTGGGAGACAAGTTCTCATGGCAGAGAAGTGATGCTCAAGGACAATTGAATGTGCCCCATTGAAAGTGTGGGAGAAGAGCTGGATATTGCTAAATTCTACTTAGGAAGATTGTTAGAAATGGGGGTCTCTAGTTGGCAAGGGTTTGCACCTTTTTCCAAGTAGGGACCCTTCTTCCTAGTTAGGGTAAGGGAGTTACACTCCTAAAATAACCCCTGTTCACCCCCTTGGTAGCTTGGCACGAGCAGTCAGGCTTATCACAGAGCATTTGCACATAACCAACAATAATACGGTAAAACCACTACAAAAGGATACCACACCAGTTTAGAAAAAGATCTCATATTTTATATATCCACAACAAGACCAAAAATGATAAAAATCCACCATACAGTTCTCAGAACTCTCAAAATTAGACTTAAAATACAGTTCCTTGTAGTCGATAGCTCCATCCGGGGCTATCACGGCATCATGAACTCCAAATCCAAACAGTTCTGGCTGACCATGGCGTTGCGGGCCAGCTACAGTGTTGGGAAGACCCGCTATAGAGTACCTTTTAGAAATGCAGGGTGTCGGCGACCTCTTTATGAGCCCCGAAGAGCTGGCGTCCGCAGGCGTCGGTTCCGGAGTTCGGTGCAGGAGTCGTCGGGCCCTTGAAGTCACACGCGTTGCAGATCGAACTCCTCGCGGTTGAAGTAGGGAGCGTCGGCAGGCGTCAGGGCTGCGGTGCGAAGTGCAGCGGTGTGGCGTGCGGTCCCCTCAGGTCGCGGTGCAGGCAGCGGCTCAATGGGAGTCATCCAGTGGCGTCGGTGAGACCAGGGCTGCGGTGCGAAGTGATGTGGTGCCCGTCACGGTGCTGGCAGGTCATGGTGCAATCAGCGGCGTCGTCATTGCTGAAGCGCTGTCATCGGTTGACGAACTGGAGTCAATGGAACCGGCGTCCGTAGGCCAAGGCTGCGGTGTGGAATGAGCACGGAGCGTCATGTAACTTACGAGCGGTGCCCTCGAACCATGGTGCAAACAGCAGCGTCAATGTCGGCATGGAGCGGCGTCATCGTTGATACCAGGGCGGCGGTGTGAAGCGAGGCCGTGCAGAGTGCGGTGCCCATAGGTCGCGGTGCAAGCAGCGGCTCGGTGGTGGTGTCAGGTGGCGTCGTCGGTGAGACCAGGGTTGCGGTGCGAGGTGTGGCAGTGCCCTCTGCGGTGCCTTCAGGACATGGACTCGGCAGCGGCGTTGTTGATGGCATCGGGTGCTTTTTCTTCTGTTGCAGCATAAAACACACAGTCCCCAGTGCTGGTAGCAGATTAACTTGAAGTTTTTGCTGTTCCTGAGACTTCTTGAACAGGGGGCAATCTCCACCTCAAGCCCTTGGAGAAACTCACACAAAGAAGTTGCAGAAAGTTCAGTCCAGTCCTTTCAATGCCCTAACCAGAAGCAGCCACTGCAGGCCAACACAGCAAAGTACACAGCAAAGTGGTAGTCCCTCCTCACAGCTTCTTCAGCTCTTCTTCTTGGCAGTCTTCTTGGCTCCAAAAGAGTTCTAAAATTGTGGGGTCTGGGCCCCACTTTTCATAACACAAAATCCTTTGTTCTCTGGAGGCAGAGAGTGTCTTTGCCCAGCCAAAACCAGTTCTGTCCTCACTGGTGCAGCTTCCTGGCAGGAGGTGGAGATAGCATTGTCCTTGGCAGACCAGGCCCATTCAGGTGCAAGGAACTCTCCTCCCACAACTCTAAATGCAGCCCAGGTCTATTCAGCCCAGCCCTGACTCATCCAAGAAAGGCAGGACACACTTCGCCCCCAGTGGCTGTCTGAAGAGAATGCACATCCCCAGCCCCTGTCACTCCAAAGCCAGACAGTCAATCCACAAACCCAACAGAGGCATATAGGATGGCTAAGCAAGAAAATACCTATTTTCTAAAAGTGGTATTTTCAAACACAGAACATAAAAATCATCTTTACTAAAAGATGCATTTTTACATTCTGAGTCCAGGCATACTAAATTTAATTTCTCTATCTTGCCCCAATGGGAAGTTATGCTTATAAGATGTTATAAGTAAAACTCCAATTCTACCCTATGGGACAGATAGCCTTTCCATAGTGAAAAACGAAATGTACGGTCATTCACTACCAGGACATGTTACACGCACCAGTACATGTCCTACCTTCAACATACACAGCACCCTGACCACAGGGGAACCTTGGGCCTACCTTAGGTGTGACTTATATGTAAGAAAAAGGGAAGATTAGGGCATGGCAAGTGCACTTGCCAGGTCGACATGGCAGTTACAAACTGTCCGCAGAGCCTGCAGTGGCAGGTCTGAGTTACCTTTTCAGGGCTACTTCTGTGGGTGGCACAATCAGTGCTGCAGGCCCAGTAGTAGCATTTGATTAACAGGCCTTGGCACTCTCAGTGCACTGTACTAGGGACTTAATAGTAAATCAAATATGCCAATCATGGAAACACCAAATCCATAACACAATTTACAACAGAAGCACTTGCACTTTAACACTGAACAGCAGTGAGAAAGTGCGCAGAGACACTAAACCAGCAAAAACAGAGTCAAAACCGGGAGGTCAGAAAGCAAAAAGACTGGGGAAACACGCCAAAAGATGCCAAGTCTAATAATGATGGAAATGTACTGGAAAATGATGCCGCTGGTTACCTTGAATGCTTTGTGTACTAATAGATGTTGTTTTGTTAGCTAGAGAGCAGAGACCATTAGAGTTTCATGAGGTACATGCGATTCCTCTCACAGTGTGGCTTCATGCTGTACTCTTTAGATTTGGAGTACTTTAACAAAAGACTCCATAATGCTGGCACGTGTTCCTTGCTTTCCATAGCTTACTAGGGTTTCCCCAAAGTTAGTACAGAGTAGGATAAGTTAGATTTAATCAGAGATACTAATGACTAGGCAGGAGGATCAAATTCTGCAAATAAATGTTCAGCTTCTTTTCTCATTTTCTGTATCACAGCCACCAAGTGTTTGGTGTGGTTTTTATTGTTTAGATTAAATTTCATCAGGAGATTTGGATTCATTCTTGTGATACTATATTTCGATAATATGCTTCTGAGACTCATCTATATCACTTTGTTTCAGAGTCTGTAATAAAACCTTTTAACTTTCTTCAGTAGTCCTAGTTTTATTGTGTGACTAGTTCGTTACACTGTTATTGTAATATGAAATTCATGTTTACTCCCTCTTACCTCTCATGCAAATAATAAAAGGTCCAGAGACCAAGAAGAGAAAATATTGATAGGACTGGAGCGTTCTTACAGCTAAACCTACTGCTGAAACTCTTTGTGGAGCCGATATTGCTTATGGCTTCTGTCCACGATGTTTATTTTCAAGTTTAATACCTCAGCCTCTTCATGTACAGCTGTTTTAAAGAGATTCCTAGTAGAAGATGGCTAGATTTACAGAGCGGACAGTTTGGAGATGCTTATGTGCTCTTCTAAAAACCCTATATTTATGCTCTCTTTGCTGAATTGTAGCATGTTTATCCTCAGCAGTAGCAGAGATCTTAAAATTCGTACCGAACACCATTGCTACAAGGGAAAGAGTAATTTAGGGGTCTGTGTGCCTCTCACATCATCCTTAGAATTCAACTATCGGTGAACGCACTCTCTTGTGTCCCTGCAGCATGCTAGTGAGATGTGTGTCACTTACTCTTACTCACTCTGTGCGCAGTGTTGAAACTGGCTCCAGTTCTGATACTAGTGTGCTGGAAATGATATTTTACCAGTATTTATGAGTATTTTTGTATAATTGTTCACACCTGATATTTGGTTGGGAAACCTGAGATTGTAGGATTGTGTGAAGGAAATTCTACTCTAGTTTCAGAACAGGTTAACTAATCCACTCTAAAATGTTTTTTATTAGGTACCACCTATATCTGGATTAGGTGAAGGTGGGAGTAGGGTACTTACCACCCCCAGCCCAGTCGTACATTCAGAAATCATGCCTTTTGTGATGTTTGTATTTTGGCTGATTCACTGGACCCGATAACCATTTGCTATGGACTAACACAAAAGCAAGGGTAATAATGTCAGTAGAGACTTTTGCAAAGTTATCGCCATTTTATTCCAACTCGAACTCCCAGATTGGCTGTGGCTGCCCTTTTGTGCTGGTCCTGGATTTGGTGTGCAATTGTGGGTACACCTCCATGAGAGTTGACAAAGGTTTCTTTGAGTGAGGTGTCTTGGGTCAAGGTCCGAAGCTCATAAATGAGTGGGAGTTCTTATCCTGTGCTCTCCATTAAGCTTGTCTGATTGAATCTCTGCTGAGTGAGCAAATTGGAACTGGGTAACCGAGTGTGTCTTTGTGGTATTTATACATGTCATGTGCATGGATTGAGGTTTCTCTGTGCAAACACAATTAAAACTGGAGTGATTTCAGTGACTTTTAGCTTTGTTTGATATGGAGTAGATATTGACGAAGCATTATCCGTTGAGCGGTTTCGGGCTATGGTTGGATAGTGATGTCTTTTATTTGAAGATTTCTTTTTTAATTATAAGGAAAAAAGAATCTGTGGCTCTGGTGGTGAGAAGCTTAGTGACATGAAGCTTGATTCAAAACTTCAGGTAACGCAATAGTAGATTTGCTTGTGTACGGTGTCTATACAGTTTACCTAGTAATTTCTTATGAATTCAAAAATAGTCTAATGAAGAGAGCATGAGATGCAGGGTCTCTAATCATTCACACACCTGCAACTCTGTCAGGAAAGACACTGCTTTGATCTGAAACACATTGTGTTGGTGTGATGCGACATGCTGTGGATGATTGGCTGATTTACTGGTGCTTCTGTAATATACCTGAATGGCGTACAAAAATATTAAATTGTACATAGATTAGGTATTTTTTCACATATTTACTCCATATTCTTGTAGAACTTGTAAATTTTGATAGGACCACACACTGGATATCTGTTAGCAGGAAGCGGTGTCTGAAAAGTGTTGCATTTTGTAGTCTACGCGGCTAACACACCTCCTTGCTGCGGTGCACTGGACTTTAGAAGAAGTGCTTTCTAGAAGGGATGATGGACTAGAAAGCAGGTATGGGAGAACTTTAGTATTTGGAGCTGATTTCCCGAACTTATGGGATCCTCAAATTATCTCAGAAGTGCTCTCTGCGATTGTTTCCAAAGTAGGAAGCAATCTGCAAAGGGTATATGAATGCCCACAAACTAATGTGTTTGTGAATGTTCACCTAGTACTGTCCACATAAAGGCACCCAGCATTGTTGATTCTGAAAATGTGACTGTACAGGTGGAATTTCCCTATTTGCAAATCCCATTATTGTGAGAGTAGTATTCTGCATATGCTGATTCTGTTAACTAGTATTTTGCCTCATGCTAAAGCTCATTCTAGTAGTAGCAAAGCTTGATTACCCCCTCATCCATCTTCCCTGACCCAGTCCTTACACGTGAGATAAATCTTCAAACTGCAGAACATATTTCCAAACAACAAATAATAATTCCCCTAAGATGGCTGCCATTTACCCAGCCATCGCATAAAGGGAAAACCGTAACATCACTTCCTGTCAAAATAACAAGCATAAATACAAACCCAACAGAAAGTAAAATATAATGAATCTCACCTCCGGGAGGAAGGGCATGAACCAGGACTGGGTCCGGGAAGACCAGGACTCAAAGTAATGAAGAGTATCGATACGTAACCGGGGCATTCTCTAGGGTGCGGTGTTTCTCATACTGTGTTTGGCAAGCTTTTGTCCATGATTTGACAATTGAGGGCTAGAAGACACAAAGGCACAGATTTACTAAGATTTGACGCAACGCACCAAGACAACTTGCTGCACTGCATCAAATGGAGAGAATAGGATGCACCATATTTACTAACATATGCATTCCAGCTCTCTCTCTGTGCTGGTGCACTTGGGGCTGCCAAGCGCCAATGCAGGCACCGTTTGCCATGGTGCAAGGGAGCCTGTGTTACAGCCAGGATTGTTTTGTGCAGGAAGGGACACCTTCTTTCACAAAAAGAATGCCCACAGGCATTTTCCTCTTCTATGTGAAGAGGAAATAAACGAGGAGAAAAAAATATATTTCTCTTTGTTACGCCCCACTTTGAAAGGCATAGCATTTTGACACATTCCCAGGTTTACTAGTTTTGGTAAATCTGGGAATGCAGCAAAAAACATGGGTGGATGCATGGGAACACCCATGTTGACCCCATAGAACGCCTTCCCCACACAGAGTAAAGCAAGGTAGCGACTTGCACTTTGCTTAAAGATTTTGGACATGTTTCAATAACAGTAGCAGTCTTCGTCACTCTTTTACCATCCTATAGGAGTGAATTAAGAAATCATCCTTGATCCCTTGTGGCCCCTTTTCCTGACGAAGGCACTGGTTTGTGCCGAAACGCGCGTAGAACGAACATAATAGTTCATTTTGCCACATTGTACTTTATTGATCAAGACTATTAGACATTAAGGGGTCGATTCCGATTCGGGCCGGAAAAAGCACCGACCGACTCGGAGCCGGAAAAATTACCGACCGACACGTACCAGTGGCGCCCGACACGCCAAGTACGATGCAAGCCGCGATAAATCCGACTGACACGTCAGGAAACCAAGCCGACCGACCGAGCCGCTCGGAAAATAGCAATCCGGCCGGAAAACACGCCGAATTCAACCGACCGACACGCACCCGGAACAAATCCGACCGAATCGTACCCGCCAACTCCAACCCGCAAAGTACGATGCAAGGCGCGAAAACACGACCGAGTCGGACGGAGGACAAGCCGTACGACCGACACGCATACAAAACCGAGCCGAAACAACACAATACACCGCGACCGACGCGTACGCAGCATACAAAACTGCACAAACACAGCGTGAACGAAACGGAAAACACCGTATCGAGACCAATGCAGGGTCCGACTCGGTCACAAGAACGTTTCCAACATACACAAACAGCACAAAGGGAAAATCAACCAAAAAAGGCCAAACAAGCAATTACCAAGCCAATAAATACTGGGGGGGTGGGGACAGAGAACAAAGACACACCCACAACTCCACCTATATAAAGGACACAAATCACTACCATGAGCCTTTGCAAATGCCATTCCACTGCCAGCACCCAAGAGAAAGCAACCACACACCCACAGCTCATCCCTCACACAAGCCACACACCAGCAGCACACCAACAAATACCTACCTCACATACACCCAGCACAACACACACCCACACACCCTCACCTGCACACCAACACACACATCACCCACCATCACCACCCATCACCATGCCCCCAAGAAGAATCACAAGTTCCTAGATTGTGAATTGGAAGTCCTGGTAGACGAGATCCTCAGGGTAGAGCCACAGCTGTTTGGCACATTGGTCCAACAGACCCCCATGTCGCAGAAAACCAAGATGTGGGAGAGGATCATCAACAGGGTGAACGCCCAATCACCATGTCGGCGCACAAAGACCGACATCCAGAACAGGTGGTATGACGTGCGCAGGAGGGTACGGAAACTGCTGAAGCAAGACTACATCAACAGCCAACACACCGGCAGTGGCCCTCCTGCCAAGCCAATATACCTCAGGCCCTGGGAGGAGAAGGTGCGGGCCATCCTACCGCCAGTGAGCATATATGGACTAGAGGACATCCCAGAGCCTGGTGAGTACACAACAAATGTACACAATATACTGCCACAAAACACACACACATCACTGTCAAGGGGAAAGTCAAACCATGCACTCATAGCAATCACACAGCAACCAGAACAGAATCATCCCAAAATGTGTATGTCAGTCAGAGAAACACAACACATGCCATCAAAAAAGTCACATCCAACTGTGCCAACACATGTACAAACACAACCACAACTACAGCTAGGCAGTGGCACAAATAGAACTAACACACACATCCACACATGTAGCCACCACAACAACACCAACACACAGTGAAGACCACTCAAAGGAAGGAATTCAGCGTATGCTGGCCAAGTCAGTGTAGCCAATAGCATCATGGGAGTCGCAGTCACACATATTGCCCCCCACAACTGTCCCATCAACACCACCATGAACCATGCGCACATCACAGGGAGTGGAGAAGGACTCACAAGATGGCTGACACTGGCTACTGCTGTGAGGAGCACAAGGCCCTGCTGGCAACTGTGCACCAACAAACAGCAGGACACCACTGACTGACATCCTGAGAGACAACTTACACTCCCTGCAATGCAAGCACGTTCCATGGTGGGATATCTGGCTGGCTGGGTGGGAAGGGGGACTTGCAGCACTGACCATAGTCACCAGCACCTCCCCTCACACCCCCCCAACACAAACTCCACAGTACCCACCTGGTAGAATGCAATGCCCTCCATCCTAACACAAGATCCCACAAAGCACCACCACCCTGGGTTATGTTGTGTGAAGCACAGGGACACTCTTGGGACTCTTAGCCAAACAACTGCCAGGACAACACTCCCAGCCATCCTGTCAGCACAGCCAGCCCACCCCACAGGGAAGCAGAGTCAAAAGGAAGGAAGCATGGGCATGCTGGGAAGGGGGTGGAGGCAATAGCATGATGGGAGTCGTAGTCAGACATTGCTCAGCCTCACAACTGGCCCATCAACACCACCCTGAACCATGCTCACATCACAGGGAGTGGAGAAGGACTCACAAGATGGCTGACACTGGCTACTGCTGTGGGGAGCACAAGGCCCTGCTGGCAACTGTGCACCAACAAACAGCAGGACACCACTGACTGACATCCTGAGAGACAACTTACACTCCCTGCAATGCAAGCACGTTCCATGGTGGGATATCTGGCTGGCTGGGTGGGTGGGAAGGGGGACTTGCAGCACTGACCATAGTCACCAGCACCTCCCCTCACCCCCCCCCAACACAAACTCCACAGTACCCACCTGGTAGAATGCAATGCCCTCCATCCTAACACAAGATCCCACAAAGCACCACCACCCTGGGTTATGTTGTGTGAAGCACAGGGACACTCTTGGGACTCTTAGCCAAACAACTGCCAGGACAACACTCCCAGCCATCCTGTCAGCACAGCCAGCCCACCCCACAGGGAAGCAGAGTCAAAAGGAAGGAAGCATGGGCATGCTGGGAAGGGGGTGGAGGCAATAGCATGATGGGAGTCGTAGTCACAGACATTGCTCAGCCTCACAACTGGCCCATCAACACCACCCTGAACCATGCTCACATCACAGGGAGTGGAGAAGGACTCACAAGATGGCTGACACTGGCTACTGCTGTGGGGAGCACAAGGCCCTGCTGCCAACTGTGCACCAACAAACAGCAGGACACCACTGACTGACATCCTGAGAGACAACTTACACTCCCTGCAATGCAAGCACGTTCCATGGTGGGATATCTGGCTGGCTGGGTGGGAAGGGGGACTAGCAGCACTGACTATAGTCACCAGCACCTCCCCTCACCCCCCCAACACAAACTCCACAGTACCCACCTGGTAGAATGCAATGCCCTCCATCCTAACACAAGATCCCACAAAGCACCACCACCCTGGGTTATGTTGTGTGAAGCACAGGGACACTCTTGGGACTCTTAGCCAAACAACTGCCAGGACAACACTCCCAGCCATCCTGTCAGCACAGCCAGCCCACCCCACAGGGAAGCAGAGTCAAAAGGAAGGAAGCATGGGCATGCTGGGAAGGGGGTGGAGGCAATAGCATGATGGGAGTCGTAGTCACAGACATTGCTCAGCCTCACAACTGGCCCATCAACACCACCCTGAACCATGCTCACATCACAGGGAGTGGAGAAGGACTCACAAGATGGCCGACACTGGCTACTGCTGTGGGGAGCACAAGGCCCTGCTGGCAACTGTGCACCAACAAACAGCAGGACACCACTGACTGACATCCTGAGAGACAACTTCCACTCCCTGCAATGCAAGCACGTTCCATGGTGGGATATCTGGCTGGCTGGGTGGGTGGGAAGGAGGTCTGGCTGTCAACCAAACACAATCAATGCAGACCATGTTCACACCCCAGAGAATACATAGAAATGCCCAAATAATGCAGGACAATGTGCCACACCAATATCAACCCCTGACTGTGACGACTTAGGACAATACAATGTACAGGCCCGCACCCCGAGGCACAGTCACAACTGTCAGGTGTGTCAACCACTGATGCCTGCAGAAACATGACATACATTGTTTGTGTCTCCCAAAAACAGGTGATGATAGGGACACAGCAGCAGACGCTGAGGAGTCCCAGTCCCAGGCTCAAGAGGATGCCGAGCTCACTGGCGTCGTACAGCCTCTGTCCTCCTCGGACGATGAAGAACAACCTGGCACATCCGGTGCAAGTCAACATGCTGCACCAGCAGGACCACCAGCTGCAGCACCAGCAGGTCCACCAGCTGCACCCCCTGCACCCACCCCTCCAACGACTGTCACCACGAATACCATCCCTGCCGACATGGACAGAATAAGGAACAACACCAGCGCAGTGACCCTGGACCAACCTGGGGCCATGGACACCACCACCACCACCAACCCCCAAGGTGGACCAGGGTTATCTGTGCGTGCAACTGCACACACTGCACATGTCAGCAGGGGTGGTGGGAGGGGTGGGAGACAGAGGTCGCTGCTTGCAGACGTTGCTGGTGTGCATGAAGACCCACAACTGGTACGCATAGCTGATGCGTACCAGTCCAGCACCGGAGAGCTCAGCCAGGTAGTGGGGCTCTCAGAGACATCAAACAGCAGCAGGCTGCCCATCATGCCCGCTTGGACTCCCACATGTCCCACGTGGAGTCACACATGTCACGTGTGGACTCCCACATGTCACGTGTGGACTCCCACATGACCCGCGTGGAGTCCAAGTGGGATGTACTACATGAGATGACGGCGGTGCACAGGGACATTTTACAATGCCTCCGCCAGATGAACAGCAACCAGTCCACACCTCCCTGTGTGCCAACAACATCTGGCACCGAACAAACTGCAACTGCCACAGGGAGGGAGGAGGACTCTGGCGGAGAGTCCCCTGCACCGCAGCAGCCTGCACTTGAGGGCCCCCCCAAGAAGAGGGGTCGTCCGAGGAGGGGAAAGTGAGAGGCTGATGGCCAAGCGCAACTCCCAGGAAGCCTGAACCTGTTCTGGATTTTCGCCTTTGTGCACAGACTGTTCACCCTGTTGATGGCAACACTACTCCCACACATTGCATGGGGAGTACAAGTTGGAACAATGTGTCAGACAACTGTGGCCCCGATACTGGGGATCCTGTCTACCTGGACTTTCTATTCATCTAGGAACTTGGGATTGCAAGATTCATGTACAGCACAATCCATCCTATGCACTATTATCACAGATGTATCACAATAAACACAATAATACACCATACTTGCCTCTGTCGTGATTCCAACGTGGGTGTTGTTATGGGGTTGATGAACAGCAAAATTACACTGTGTATGCGAACTGCAACAGCAAGGACAACACAGGCATGTGAGTACAGGCAACGTGACACATATGAGGGAGACACACCACCAGGGCTACACAACACATACACACCTAGGCCATCTGACTCATTGCCTACACTGATGTTGCCAGGGAAGACGGTGCAATGCACAGACACCACACCCATTCCCAGTTGTAGTCAAGTAGCCCACAGGTGCAGTAAGCAAATGGCAGTCAAATGTGTGACCACAGACAACGCACATCACTAAGTGAAGCACAGGTTTATTACACAGTAGCAACATGCCGTAACCACTACAGATGCAAGGTAACCCCACCTGGTAGCGGGCACACAGTCAACAACTGTAGACAGAAGGAAGTCCATGAGTGTGGCGCACA